>JACXGI010000772.1:97337-117456 GCA_016801175.1 Esox masquinongy | reverse complement strand
TGCTTTCTGTATGTTGTGTTATCTTTAATATCTTCTGGGGGCATTGACACTTTCTGTGACAGAAAATTGATTTTCAAATGTCAAAGATTAAAAAAAGTCATTGTCACTTTTGAGCCAGAGAGGCCATTTGTTGGTCTGGATTATACACTGCTCAAAAAAATTAAGGGACACTTAAATCACACAATCGGTTTCGAACGAATTAAATTAAAGATCAAAATCTTTACATTGTGTAATTCGTTGAGAACAAAATGAAGTAACAATGGTCAATGGAAACCAAAATCCCCAACCGATTGAGGGCTGGATTCAAACTTACACTGAATGTGCAAGCATTTTGATTGGTTAGAACTGGGGATACCAGTAGACTAAAAAACCTTTATCTCAGAAACACGCTCAACAGTGTCAATGTCCTTAAGGTTACAAAAACAATCCAAAGAGGTTCTTACGTTGAAGAGTTGAGCTGAACGTCTCTAAAACTAAACAGTTGTATAGGGATCTTTACTCCCAGCCGATCCGTCCCTGCTTTCGAGAGAATTCTGGATTCCGAGATCGGTTTAATCTTTCCTTGGTCTTGTGGCGGGTCCGCACTGAGACCAAAGTCCAACCCACATCATCGTCTTGCTTAGGATTCTCCCCTCCTCCATCATCGTAATCCTCTTCCTCTAGTGCTAGAACCTGCAGACGGGCCATCGAGTCGACTTGTGACTTTTTCAGGGAAGAAGGGAATGCCCCAGACACTTTAGACAAGGGGCCAGCAGCATGGGAGTTGTGTATGGCACCCAGCATGGC
This sequence comes from Esox masquinongy, assembly GCA_016801175.1. Classification (NCBI taxonomy): domain Eukaryota; kingdom Metazoa; phylum Chordata; class Actinopteri; order Esociformes; family Esocidae; genus Esox; species Esox masquinongy. Next base: position 116,670 of record JACXGI010000772.1, on the reverse strand, counting down.
TCTGTACAACTGCTCAAAGGAATGGCTTTCCACCAGGAGAGAATCCGGAGTCATTGTCCCTCTCAGTTCGGCCTCAAGCTGGTGCACCAGAGTGCCCTTGTAAAGCCTAAATATCACCAGAGAAGACAAAATGGATGGGGTATTACTGTTGGGCTACAGCACAATGTGGACGAATACCAGTTTTCTACTCTAGAGCAAGAATAGGCAACTTTGATGGGCTGGGGCCCACAAAAACATCTCAATTCAGCATGAGAGGCCGCAATGGGTCTTGGGTTTGCGTCAATTCTTGGATTTGATCATGAACATTTATGTTAATAATCCTTGTGTAGAGTAAGATTAATCAGTTGATGCTTTTTGAATTAAAGAACAGATCCTGTATACATCTATTTTTACCTAATATTTACTGTATTTATATCCAATTTGATCTTGCCTTTCCAACAAATCCAAGCTATGCTGCTTCTTATCACAATGCACTTTCAATCAGAAAGTTTACCCAGGGCTGCCCAACCCTGTTCCAGGAGATCTACTGTCCTGTAGCTTTTCTCTCCAACTCTTATTCAGTGTACCTTATTCTAATAACTAGCTGGATGAAAAGCATAATTGGGTTTTTCACAACTGGGGTGGGAGAGAAAACCTACACGACGGTAGATCTCCAGGAACAGGTTTGGGCAGCCCTGGACTACACCCACACATGAGCTAGAGGTGAACTCGATCATTCTCTGGCCAACAAGCACATTTGAAAATGAAAGCACCCAATGTATCACACGGAGTTGCTGCTTGATGACACAAGGCAACCTAGGTCCGGTTTGCCAAATAAAGTAGCACTTACGATGGTTTAACGATACACGTAGCCTTAAGATGGACTTTGTTACGACGGACCTACGTCTGTTTCCCAAACCACCACGTAGGTCGCTCTTTATAAAGTGCATCAGAAGTACCACGTTACGGCCGTTTGGAATGGAGTTAGGCCATCTTTGTTGATTGGAATGGAATTATGCCATGAATGCGTTTTGAAATGTAGCTTTGCATTTCGATAGAGCTTGCTTACTTATCAGAAGCATATAATATCGCTGGCGATGTATTGAACTACTACTAGGCATCAATGAGAAAATGTAAAACTCAAAGTAGTGACATTTATGGTGGATGAAACTGTTATTTGCAACCAATGGGGTGGACTTCAGCCAATCAAAATCATATCGCCGGAAATCGATCACGTGACATCCAATTATCAGTTCCTCCGGTAGCTATATAGAATATATGTTACTTAAATCACATAGTAATCAACACATGATTGGTTAACTGGGAATATAAGGCATAGTTGGAAAAATGTATTCTAATTGTTTAGAATACAAATGGAACGCATGAGAAAACATGCATTCTGAGCTGAAGAAATCAATGTTTTTCTCGAGGAGGTAGAGACACCAGCACCTCTCCATCAAATATTGTACCAGTACCATGCGGGGTTTCAGACTTGTGAACGGTTAAGGTAGTTAGCAATATGCAAGTATGGAGCTGCCTTATTGGAACAACTCCCCAGAAAGTTGGGGGAGTCAGAGACATGTCCATCTGATGCACATCTTGCCAAGCCTTATCACAAGGCCTGTTCAGTCAGGAAGTATTCTGGAAGAAAATGTATGCATTCCCGGACCAATAATCACTATTCAACTTGCTGGAAGTTCTGTCTGACATTCGACTCAACCACTCTGAGAAAAGGATGCTGTTTTAAAGTTTGCCACATTTTTACACATTTTGCCAGGGGACATAGAGTTTGAAACAATTCTACTAATGTTGCCATGGGGTGTGGAAAAAGATTGCCATAGGGTGATAACAGAGTGAGACTGACTAACACAATCACGTGGGGCGATCATTACATGACTTATGTAGATAGCAACTACTACCAGTGTTTCTCAACCCTGCTCCTGGGCGCCCCCTGCCCTGCATGTTTTACATCTTTCCCTGCTCTGTCACACCTGATTCAAATGATCTGCTCATTATCAAGACCTTCATGTAATGATGGCCATTCGAGGCTTCTTTACCGTTCTTCTAGCAGCAGATATTATGCTAGCAGCGCTAACTCAAATTTTCTTGTTCGAAATAAAAGCGATCATTGAAATATATAAGGCAAAATAGTTAACAATCTAGTCTGTACATTTTATGTTTAATGTCTGTTCCAATTTTATTCTTGTCTGTTCTTTTTCACAGACTAGATTAACTATATTACCTTATAAATTTCAATGATGGCTTTTATTGTTATACAGAAAACCTGAGTGCTGCCAGCATAATATCCTGCTGCTGAAATTACGCTAATGAAGCCTCGAATGGCCATCACTACCTTCATTAGCTACATCAGGTATGTTTTGGCAGGGACAGATCTAAAACATGCAAGGCAGGGGGGTGTCCAGGAGCAGAAAAGTTGGGGGAGTCAGAGACATGTCCATCTGATGCACATCTTGCCAAGCCTCATCACACTGCCTGTTCAGTCATCTCTCCCTGCTCTTTCACACCTGATTCAAATGATCAGCTCATTATCCAGTTCTTCATGAGCTACATCAGGTATGTTATGGCAGGGATAGATCTAAAACATGCAGGGAAGGGGATGTCCAGGAGCAGGGTTGAGAAACACAGTGCTAGACTAAAAATTATTTGCTAACAGAGGCTAACTCATTGACTGTCATTGAAAAACTTTTTTACTATTCCAATTTAAGGGCAACTGAGTTCTTAAACTAAAAGTTGCCCATATCTTCTCTTGGATTTAAGCTTTGGTTGACTGAGGAAATGACACCTTACCAGGCACATTGAGGCTCGGGTAGAGGTAGTGACAGCAGTTGGTTCAGGTGAATACTGTCCTTCAGGCAGCACTGCCACTGGCTGTAGGAATGGGCCACAACCAGGTCTGGGCTCCTCGCACGTTTCTGAATATGCCCTGTCAGCCTCTCAAACAACTGTCTCTCTGGTCTTTTAGCTGTCACACAAAAAGATGAGAAGTCAATGGTAGCACTAAGAAACAATTTAATTTTGTTCTTGTAATAAACTTTACAATTGGAAATAAGTAATCCTGTGTGTGTTTTCTTTAATGTTCTGGGCTGTACCTCTCTGGGTTTTCCTTTGTCTGCGGAGCTCTCCATACACCAGTCCCAGTAGTAGGGCCTGCAGGAGAGGCTGGTCTGGTTGGGGATGGGCATATCTCAGCCAGTAGCAGGTTACAGCCACAGGAAGACGAAGATGAGGCGGGACACCACTCAATGTGGAAGAAGACACACCAAGAGTCTCTAAAAACACCTCACACCGCACTAAATGTGGAGCCTAAGGAACCAAGCAATAGGGTGAGAGACAATTTCAGAATTAACTGCAGTATGTTTGAATATAATGCGTGCTATATCCTAGACACATATACTGTACATACCCGGTGAAGTGTGTCTTGCTGAAGTTGTTCCGAAGCACTTGGCAGCACTGCTTCTACCATGCTGCTGGTTAGCTTCATGCCTTCCCTGTCATACTCCTCCACATATTCCACTGGAGGTCCATCAGTGCTCTGACACTCCCTCCTCCCTGCCAACAGCAGCCCATAGAGTACCTGCCGTATGGGCCGAGAGGTGATGTTCCCACTGGGCATGCGGAGATCTTCAACTTGGGTGGCCATTATCTGCCTCCTCATTTGCAGCACATCCACTATGAGAGGGGGAAGTCTACCTTTTATTAATGGAAGCAGGGTCCAGTCTGGAAGGACCCTTTGAGATACTGGGAGACTGCGCGGTCCAGGCGCCACTCCACTGTTGAAAAAACTCTCAAGGAAACAAGAGGGAAGCTGGTATTCTTCTATGGCCAGAGAGAGGCCAGACCTGGCAAGAGACATTTTCTGTCTGTTGTAACTATGATTAATGCGTTTGAGAACAGAGTCCAAGGCCTCCTTCTGTCCCTCAAAGGATGCCAGCCAACTCAGCAAGCCGTTGATGTGGGCCAAACATCCTCCCATTGAAGAGTGTTCTTCCCACTGGAGGAAAATGCCCATGTTATGCAAATTGACGTGGTCATTTCCTAATACTATAGCAAAGACTGGGAGTAGCTGCTTGTTGATATTGAAGTATCTGCAGAAGCTTGTTGTGGTGTAGTGCTTGCAGGGGATGTATCTCTGAGAGCTTGCTTGGTTCACAGACACCTTCTGCCACTGAAAATGGGAGATAGGCAGAAGTCCTGCCTTGATGTCGAAAATATAGAAGTCACTGTCATTGGACAGCACTGGACTGTTCCACCTTTGAGCCAGGGAGGCGATTTCTTGGTCTGCCTCATCGATGCACTGTGCCATTGGAACATTCAGGCTTGCGAGGACCTGTTTGAAGACTTGATTTACGAGCATTGGTAGTAAATTCCCTCTCCCTTGAAGCCCTATGTTGCTGGCACTGTTGATCCTTGACTGAGCTTGTTTTTTGTGAGTTTCCAACTTGCTGTTGTTTCTGTTAGAGCCCCCATCTAAAACCACATATGGGTCAATGTCGCACTCTTTCAAAGCTTGAAAGAAACTGCGGATCTTACCTTCAAAAGCATCATAATCCCCTCCATGGCTCTGATCCAAATTTGAATTAAAATAAAGACTGTAGTACAGATTACATCCATCTATGATCAGCTTGCTGTTTCTGAAATGAACATCTTTCAAAATGTTTCTGTCCCCCTCTATAAAGCTGGTTAATCCATAGACTCCCATGGTGTGCACCGTCTGGGATGTGATGTCTTTCACTGTGCCCAGTCTCAATAATGGACTATAAATACTAAGGCAAGCACTATTCAGATGGATATGTTTTGCTTTCCTTAAGTTTCACTTTCCATTCATCACCAGAGATCCTTTATTTGTCACTTCTTATTGTAAGCCTAGGCAGGGTCATGGGACTTCATATGACAGTCATAAGGCTGGAAACATGTTATGTTATAAGCAACAAGGATGCAAAATGTTCAGAACATATCTTATGTATTTAAATCAGTGCTTAAGTTAAGGCTCTCATTTTGGATGCCTGTACATATACAATATACTGTATCCTCATATGACATGACAAATGCCATATGGCATTTGTATATCATTTCCTTTTTTATCTTTCAATGAAAAACAAAGAATTACTTGGTTTTGTTCTCTCGTTCATACCTTGACTGCTAGATTTACACATGTGGGTGGGGTGAAACGTGGAATTCAGACCATTAGCCAAATGCGTAGCCAACAGTCCCAGTCACTTCAAAATAAGAGTTCACAGGTGGGAACTCATTAGATGAGATTTCACCATTTCTACTTTCAATTTAAGGTTAGTTACGTGAGATCTATGACGACACGCATCATTAACCCAAAGTTAATCAAAACCAGTGGTGTCTATATTACAGATGTTTGTATGTACTACATAATTTCTAACGTACATGTGAACAGACAGAGAAAAAAACTATTTTGTAGGGTACAGTTAGTCAATAAACACAACAATTATTATGTGAATTAACTAACCTCTTTAGAATTAAGGACAAAACTTTGAATCTCTCTCTCTGTCTTACCATGTTAGTATGTCATGTAGAACTTAGTAAGTACAGTGTTTTCTGAAACATTCTCAGACGCCACAGATTGTCTAAACTTACTGTAGAGATGTACATTTGGCATGTAGAAAATACACAATTCTGTCAAAGGCCTATACATTCAGTTTTTGTTGTGAAAAAACATATAACAGGCGTTTTTCCTGTCCCTACTACCTCCTACATCGCTTTGGTATGTGCATTGGTATGTTTCGTTTTCGATGTAGTTGTTTTGCGAAATTGGATCAGCAGACAACAGTACTAGTCTAAAGTCACATATCATTCACTAATACGTTTGAGATCGGAGTCCAATTCCTGGAGTCAGAGAAGCAATCTGAGGGCTGATCAACAAATGTCATAGATAGCACTTCACTGGAGAAGAATACGACGACTAGTCTACTTGGCGAATTGTAAAATTGTTAAGCTGCTGCTTGGCAATCCTTAATGTCTGACTGAAAACCTATTCATCACATCATTGTTTTCACAATAAAGCACGGAGTATGGAAAAGAGAACCAAATTAATGCACAATAGGATCGGAAATACAGCCATCCATAGCCACTTGTCTCTGAAATTGGCAAAACGAAACCAATATGACATGGCTACGGGTATGTATTAATGGCCCATCAGCATGATAATTTCATTAAAGGTACCTCACTCAATAAAACCAAAATAATTTGCTTAAGAAATGCATTACACGTTATAACACTTAGGCCTACTAAAATATTTGAATCGGAGATTTTTATTGCTATTAATGTTATTATTGTCATTAGAGTGAATATTGTGAAAGTGGGACGAGCTAACTCGGGTGCTTGAGCATTGTTATGGACATCATTTCAAGTGTACAAAAACATAATAAAGAAATGACGTGTCTCAGTGAGGTGTGTTACTAAGAATGTGGCAGTGACAGTGAACAATAGGTTTATTCTGTGACAATATGGGCATGGCATGGTGTGCCAAAATCAAGTGAAATTAATTAATAGTCACAATGTGTTTAATTGACAAGGGAGGGAAATATGTCCTACTGGATGATTCATGTATTTTATAAAAAAGTCACATTTAATACAAATATTATTAAAGAAATATTCCAACTTGGCGTGATGTTAATGCGTGACAAAATGATCTAACGTTGAGACGCAATTTTATGACGAGGTAATATATCCTAATCGGTCCCAGTACTGGCATACTAGCTTACTACTAAACAGTACCTACTGCACCATCATCATCTGCGAAGTACGTACTTGTAGTACTTGTAGTACGTAGTACGCGATTGGAGATCGGACACGCGACCGAAATCTCCCCTATCCACTTCGCCTGATTTTGCAGCAGCCCTAAAGCGTTTACGACCAGAAAAACAGTTTACGCCTTACGTTCACGGCTTTGGATCGCTTTGAATTCGATTTGTCTTGAGTGCCCCTGTCATGTGGACGGAGTTTTAAGTTGTCCACGTATTGTTTGCTTTCGGGTAAGAATTAATTAAAACGTTTCTTTGCATCTATTAACGTAAGGGGGATCCTAACATTCGCGATGTTAAGAACTGTCTTTTATGAAAACTGAGTTTTAAAACTAGGTCTTGGTTAAATAGCATATGGCTCCATCGCTGACATGGTTTCCTAGCTAGGAGCTACATTACTGTACAGCTGGAATATTCAGCTTGCTTTTATGGCAATAAAAATTGTTTTGTTACGGCAATGTCTGAGGCTACTATAGCATAACATCACGCTGATTAAAAGTATCTGTGTGCTTGCATATCGGTCTACGTAGATGAGGTACAGGTGACATGGAGAACTACAGTAAGGCACAGACGGTAGAACAGCCCAGACTCTGCCCATTCCCTGGCCTCCCTAGTGACACACCTGAGGTGCGAGTGAAGGACGGCAGCAAGATCCGCAACCTCATGCGCTACGCCTTAAGCCGCATGGAGGTCAAACCCACTGCGATGGAATCTGAGTGGGAGCATCCTAATACTGAAGAAGGGGGTGGCACCATCGCAGTCAAGGAAACTCCACGTAGTCAGGCACCGGAGAAGATGCCATGCCGGCAGATAGTGTTCACTGGGACTGGGAAGGGCGTCTCTAAAGCCATCACTTGCGTGGAAATTCTGAAGCGCCGTGTGAAAGGCTTGCACCAGCAGACCAAGCTGCTCTTCAGCAACGTCCTGGAGACGTGGGAACCCTTGGAGCCCGCGGCAGGCCTGGACAGCCTCACTGTCAACAGGAACGTACCTGCTATCTGGGTACTGCTCTCCAAAGACCCCTTGGATTCTAGCCTACCTGGTTACCAGGCACCAGGCAACTTTGATGCTCTGTGGGCACAGGCTGCCAAGGAGGATGCCGCGGCAGGTGGTGGACAGAGACACGGGGGCAGGAGGAAGAGGGGAGGAGGAGGAGGTGGTGGTGGCAGGGTTAAGGGACCAGTAGGCCCTGTTAGACAAACCGGTCGATCCAGAGAGCCAGGGAAAGGTCGGGGTGGTGGGACGTCGACAGAACAGGATTGAGATCTAATTTGAGTGTTAAGAGGACTCACTGACGAGCCTGCTAACGGATATCTGATTGGGGTGTTCTGAGTGCACCAATTTTTCAACTTTTTTTGTTCATGTGGTATGTCTCACTTCCATGAAGAGAGAATTCAAGAAAATGCCTAGGTTTCTTAAAGTTTGTGATTTTTCAGACTTGGGTGGAAGCTTATCCTTCAAATAACTGATTTTGTTTGTGCAATTTTTTTTTCCTCTGTTTGTTTGATAGTTTTTCGCTAGTTTGAATAAGTTAATAAAAGCCTATACATGATTGCAGTTGTTATTTTTTATTCATTTTTTTAATTAAAATATACTATTATGTTCAAATGATTTAACTTCATGCAGAACAATAATAACACTTAATCCTTCAAAATAATGTAATATTTGGATGTTATTGCAGGAAAAAGTAAAACGTTCTGAGATCATAGAATTTTCTGCTAGTGCAAATCTCTTGAGCAGACCAACAATGCCACCTTCTGGTGAACATGGAATGATGCCACAATTACATTTGGACAGCCTGCTCTTTGCTTGAACACAACAATCTTGCTCCTTGTTGTTTTCCCTGCCCCAGATTATTTGTGTAGTCTTTTAAAGGAGATTTTTGTTCTTTTATCTTGAGGTTAGATGGTTCTATCATCTTGAAAGTGGTCTACAGGCAGAGAAAAACTGAAATTCATGTTTCTGTTTTCTTTGAACTCCCATTACAAATGTCATTACAAACAAACATCAAGTTGAAAACATTTGAAGTCTACTCTAAGTATGATTGTGCTGCTACAGTATAGTTTTTCCACATGTCAGTTTGGTTCAGCCTGTCATGTAAATAAATACAAATATATGTTTACAGCAGTCACTTCCAGAGTAAAAACAAAGCAAGCAGTGCTGTGGAATAAGAGTGGCAGATGTAGGTAACCTATTCAGCCACAGCTAGCTCCTTATCCTTTTATCCTCTTCAGTAGATTCTCTTGAGGTGGCACCTACGGCACTTGGTCTGACCTGGCTTGAACAGATGAGGATTATGGGTCTTAAGGAGGTGTCTTCAACGGGGATGTGTGTGCCCGGGCAGGAGAGGAGTGCACTAGGTATAGAGGAAAAGGGCAACGTGTCAGGCAGGGACACAAGTGTAGAATGGGTGGGCGGGTGAACTTGGGGCAGGGGATGTTGCTTGCATGGCTGCTTGTTGTGCCCTGTTTATCCCACGTTCGCCACTCTCTGCCAGTCTTATGGATCATGCCACTGACAAACGATCCGGGGGGGGGGAACCTCACAGCGTCTGTGTTGCCGGCCGTCGAGCTGGCTCTAGATGACCTGAGCAGGCAGCATACCATCCTAAGAAACTATGAGATCAACTTTCACGTCATAGATTCAGAGGTAACTTTTGCTGTTTTGATAGTGGCCTGTTTTTTTTTCCTTCTTCCAGTAACCTTTAGCTTTATTCCACATAGAGTTTTGTTAATGCAGAAGAGCAGCTGTTCAGCTGTTGAATTAATTTTACTATTATTAATTATTATTTTAATAATACTGTAGTGGTGTCGGGCCGACGATTCAATCTCACCATTTCTTTCAGTGTGATACTGCCAAAGGACTTAAAGCCTTCTTTGATGCCATATGCTTTGGGCCCAAATACTTAATGATCTTTGGAGGTGTGTGTTCATCCGTGACATCTGTCATTGCCAGATCACTACGGGGATGGAATCTTGTGCAGGTACTGTACACTGAGCCACCTTTTTATAACACATTATTTGAAACTGAAAATGATAAAGGATTACCCCAAATAGGTGCTAAGTGGGGGAAAAAAGTCTATAACAAGTCTATAATGTTATATAAATTGCAGACAAACTATCACTTAATAAAACACAATTGCTGGTACTGTTAAAAAAAAAAAAAAAAGAGAAAAAGATTTGTTCCATTCTACCTTAATATTATTGCACATTAAATGTTTCAGCTATCTTTTGCGGCAACGGCGCCTGTTTTAGATGATGAAAAAAATTATCCCAGCTTCTTCCGGATGGTTATAACGGACCACACAGTCAATCAGGCAGTAGTGAAGATCTTACAGCAATACAAGTGGAGTCATGTAGGCACTCTGACCCAGGATATACAGAGGTTCTCTGAGGTAACTGACCTTGCAAACGTTTCATGTCACAGGCTTGGTTCTGCTTGTACAATGTACCTGTTATTACCATTTACAAGAAGGCCTACAAAGGGGTCAGGCAGTGGCCTATTGATTCTGGCATATGAAAATGATGTTGTTCTTTATCTGGACTCTGAAGTCTGTGTTGTCCTGTCCATGACAGATAAGGAGTGATCTGTCTAAGCAACTGAAAAAGGCTGACATTGTGGTTTCTATCACTGAAAGCTTGTCTGCTGACCCTTGTGTTAATGTTAAGATATTTAAGGTGAGTAATTGATCAAATCATCTTTCCTTTGAATCAAACTTCAAATCAAGAGCTCAACTGGAACATTTCAAATAAATTGCAGATGTATCCTAAACATTTGCCAAACTCAAGCCTCTGACTTAGCTTTTTTATGATTTCGTTTTTAACAGGATATGGATGTAAGAATAATTATAGGGGTGTTTGATGAGAATTCAGCCTCCAAAGTCTTTTGCTGTGTGAGTACCATAAACCCGAAGTACTGTAAAGTACCATAAGGCAATTCAACACCATGCTAGCATTAATGACATGCACATTTTAGACAATGATTAGTGAAGTTCAACTCTTGCCTTTAAAGTACCATTTACCTTTATGGTTATTCTACGACCTTGTTTTCTTGCCAAGGCGTACATCCTGAACATGTTTGTCAGGAGGTTTCAATGGATCCTCCCTGTTGGGTACCAAGGGAAGTGGTGGGAAGTAGCCAACGCCTCTAACTGTTCTTCAGACCACCTGCAAATGGCTATGGAAGGCTACATCGCTGTGGACTTCACACCCCTCAGTAACAGTCAGAAACGAGGAATCTCAGGAAGGGTCGTTTTTTTTGTGTTCACATATAATGTTCCATGTTCTTTTCAATGGATAAATTGTCTGTTGAAAATATAAAGTGAGAGACCTACTAAGGGGAAAAATGGGGATCATTTGAAATACATGATAAGCAACTTTAGGTTTCTGTTTAGACCCCTCAAGATTATGATGAGACATACAACAGGAAGCTGCAGCAGAAAGGCTTGGTTGCCAGCAAGTTCCATGGATTTGCCTATGATGGAGTTTGGGTAATAGCCAAAGTATTGACCAGGGTCACTGAGTCAGTAAGACACAGAGAGAGATATGACATCTACCGGAACTTCACAGTCAGCGATAAGGTGATTGGACGAATGGTCCGGGACTCCATGAAGAAGACCAAATTTGAAGGTGTAACAGTAAGATAACATGACATGTAATGATGTTACATTTTGGATGGATCATTGCTCCAAAAGTAAAATTCAGTTGGTTTTCTGTGTCATGTTGTTATTGTTAAGCTGATATTTTGTTCTTTGTTCAGGGTCCAGTTTTTTTTAGACATGGTGAACGCAAGAGACCTATTGCATTAAGCCAATTTCAAGGTAAATATTCCAATTATGTATTTCCATGAATAGATTAACATTCTTCATGAAATACTCATCAATTGCTTGTGTTTCAACAGAAGGCCGGGAGGTCAAGTTTGGTGAATATATTGCTGGAGCAGAAGTTTTGAAACTCCTTTACTTAATCCAGTTTCCAGGTATGTGGGTATTAAACGGGAGGCATGAAGCAAGTGATACTGATGCCTGAAATATAACATTTCTTCAAGATTATTTTTTTCCTTCCCAAGTGTAACAGTCACAGATCTACAATTCACTGTGTCACAGGGCCCGAGCCACCCAAAGATCAGAAACCCTCCACGCGGTGGGATGTTATTTTTACTGTCTACATCATGTTGTCCGTTACTACGGGCCTGGTGATGACTATGGTGTTCTTCTTCCTCTTCCTCCTCATCAAGCATCGCAACCATTGGTATGATTATTTTTCCAGCATCTTTTATTGGTTTGTAATTGACCTGCTTTAGGTCCCTTTGAGGAAGCTTTGATCAGAACAAAAAGTTGTTCTTTCTAGCGTCTTCACCTCATTCAGTTGCTCAGACAAGGTAGCCTCTCAAACGCTCTCATTATTTTGTCTTTCCCATAGGGTCATCAAGAACTCGACTCCATTCACAGACTACCTCATTATACTGGGGACGATTTTGGCCTGTAGCTTTGTGGTTCTCTATGGGCTGGATGGATCTGTTTTGTCTGATGAAGTGTTTGAAACTCTTTGCCCTGTGAGTGTATATGATAAATGTCTCAGACCTTTTGTGATTTAACAGCAAACCCTTTTTTAAGGGGTTTCCCATTGCCTCATCTAAAAATGTCCTTACTTTTCTCAGATTCGTGCATGGACTCTTTCTGTAGGATACGACATAACGTTTGGAGCATTGTTTGCCAAAACCTTGAGGATTTGGTCAACTGTAAAAAAGGAGAAAAAGAAAAAGGTAAACTGGACTAGTTACAAAAAAGTAAAGGTACATCTTTTAATTTCTACTATCTCTCATCACTTTCTTTCTCTGTTCTTTCATCAGGTTATTAACGATGACCAACTATGGATTATAATTGGAGGAATGCTGCTGATCGATTTCTGTCTCTTACTCCTCTGGCAGATAGTGGATCCACTCAAACGAACAGTAGAAGAGTTGCGTTTTGAGGTAAGACGAAAACATTTCAACTGTAGTTGATCCACTCAGAGAAACAATAGAGTTCAACAAAAATGCCTAAATCCCTCAAACAGGTCATGTATTGGGCAAGGTTTAGGATCACTACACATGCTTTTAATAGGTCTAAAAGTGTACATTATAATCATTTTCATAGTCTAATTATATATTGTATAACTCAGTTAGATGCATTCCAGTATTTTTGGTAAAGAGGCGCTGTTGAGTCGAAATAGTTATTCTACTCAAAGATTATGAGCATGTAAACAACATATGACACTTCCAATCCAAAATGGGAGGTTCAAATAAAATATATTCATAAATAAAGTCCCAGACTGCATTTTAATCCAATCACCCTTCTCACCTCTATAATACATCCATCCCCATTGGTCTACCGTTTTAGATCTCAGACACAATTGTGTAATCTGCAAATTAGTTGAATCGCCTTGGTTCTTAGCTGTTCCAAGAGATCAAACAAAGGACACTGGTCCTGAAGATGGCTTCACAACGCTGTGTCACATCCCTGAATAGATTGTGGTAAACCCCTTTCACATCTCACAAATCAATATAAAATGCAGACGCTGACAAGAATGTAAATACAAATTAAAGTGTCTGAAAAACAGGAGCACATCTAAATATTTCAGTTCTGTTAAAAAAAGAAACACTGCATTTCCTATGTGAAGGGGATTTCACAGTGTTAGAGTAAACACTGTCATGGGCTTTGTTTGCAGTAATGAGGTTATCTAGTTTTACCGTCGATCCAAAGATTACCATAAGTGGTGTGTGGGGTCAACCTGGGCTCTGGTCTGGAGCTGTGACCGTTGTGCTAGTAGTCATTGTGAGATTTGTGGTGTGTTTCAGGCTATGCCTGGTGGTGAAGACATGGCTGTGAGGCTGTTTCTGGAACACTGTGAAAGTTCCCACATGACCACATGGCTCACCATTTTATGTGGCTACAAAGGATTCCTTATGGTGAGCAGAGATATTGCCGGAACCCCGTTTAACATCCAGGGGCCTTTTCAAACAAACCTGTTCATCTATCTGAGTGTTTTTACGTTTTCTTTAGTTACTTGGGTGCTTCCTGGCCTTGAGGACCAGGCATGCGAATGTCCATCTCTGCGATGACTATGACAGCAAGTACACAAGGCTGAGTGTGTACAACTTGACGGTCATGTCTATCATTGGAGCGTCTGGCGGGTTCCTGCCCCAGTTCAACCCTAATGTACAGATTTGCCTCATGGCCCTGGTTGTCATCTGCTGCTGTATCTGCACGCTGTGTTTGGTGTTCGTGCCCAAGGCGAGTGGCACCTTTACAGGAGTTCGAAAAACAATTTTGATCCTTTCTCAACACTTTCTTCACACCTTTAGCCCTTTTCTCAAATTAAAGCTCTGGAATGATTTTTTTTCCCCTTGAAGGTTATGTGTATTACTGTTTGTCTTAAATTACAGCTTTTAAAAATCAGAGACAATCCCAATGGAGTGGATCCCTCTATCTGGTTCCAGTGTGGTCCAACGAAAGAAGACTCTGAGACCTCAAGTTCCCCTAGCAGTCTTGATCAGGGCAGCAGGTCTTTTGAAAGCCTGTGTAATGAAAACCAGCAGCTCTGGAGGAGAATCACAGAGGTCAGTTAGTCTGAGTGACCGTTAGTCTTCAGTCTCAAATGCAAAAAAATATAACCCGTGTGCTTATCGTCATTCATGCCATTCAGGAATTAAAATATAAATGGCATTTGCAGATTTCCGACCAGTTGGAGGATGTCGCCTTGCAAGTACTAGAGGAAGACCTGACTCCTCCCAGTAGACAGGGCCATGAAGTGACACTGACAGCCCAGATGTGCTGTGAGGATGTGTCAAGGATGGGCAGGGAACTCATGGATGATATCAACTCACTTGAACAGTACAAGCAAACATACTACTCTGATACTAAAAGCTACATTATCCAGTGCGAATATGTGTTCTGTGCTATAGAGATAAGTACATTTTACTGAAACATCCTATGCGCTTGTTTTCCCACATAGCGTGCAAAGAAGACTGTCCGTGCAACTACCGATTCTCCACCACGCCTACATACCAGCCATTGGGGGAATGACAACCAGCTGTTCCAGCCTTGTGAAGAGTCCACATGTCCCTTGTGCCCAACAGAGACAGGAAACGTAGTCATATCGGGTCGTGGTCACTGGGCTGTGACAATGTTCCCACTACAACATGCTTGAAAAGGACACTATTAACAGATAAAGGTAACATGACAAATAAAACATTACACCAACATTATTACAAGCCAAGAGTTAATAGTTAATGTTGTCAACCCTGACTTGATTTCTTTAATACTGTGTTTAAGGCTGTTAGTCTCTTTCATCAAATGGGAGGAATTGTTGCCTATTCTTTACAGAACTGGGATGTTTGAGGGCTGTTTTGAATGTATGGCCCTCCTTCCATTTCTATAGGATACAGATCTGGGCTTTATAATCCAATATTAAACATTTCTGAGCCATTCTGTTGCAATTGTTGATTCAGCTTGATCTCTTTCACAGTTGGCCTTATATTCTCCTCAAGTATTCTCAGGTCCAATGTGGAGTTCACAGTTGACTTACTGACAGCAAGCTGGCCAGGCCCTGAGGCAGCGACGCAAACCAAAACCAGCCACCATATTTTACCGCTAGCATGGGGTTCTTCTGTTCAAGTCAGTTCTTTGCAAAATGACATCTGGTATTGCGGCTTAAAAACTCCACCTTTTACTCATCTGCCCAAAACACATTGCTTGTTATTCCTTCCACACCAGCAGCGTGGGCTAAGTTTGTGCTGTCTCCGTCTGACAGTTGAACTGTGCAATTCAATGTTACCCTGGACTTTTTAAGAAACATCTTTCGTCATGTTTGAGTCAGCTCTTAGACTGAAATTGTAGAAATGACCTCTCCTTGATTGATTGCCAGTGGTATGGAATGTCTTCTACTTGCACAGTGCCATGCAAAAGTTCTAGGCCACTCTTAAAATAAAAAAGAAAATACATTAAAACCATTTCCCTAAACAGTAACTCTTTATTTTATAGAATATACAATGTGTGACATTGCAGTAAACACTAAAAAACATGAAAACGCAGAATGCAGAACTGAAGCAATTCGCTTTGCTAGTTTGTTTTGTAACTTTTTGAAGTAGTCCTCAAGTGTCCACAAATGTCTTTGACAAGAAGATATCAATTACCTCACAAGATATTTGTATGTATGTATTTTTTATATAAAAAATATTTTATCTGTTTTAGGCATCTAATTCTAATTTAAGCCATTTAATGGGTTGATACAAATGGACAAATGGGTGTACTAATTCTTTCTGCACAATGAAATTGCATTTCTGTTCATGTTAATTGCATTAAGGACTGCAAAGAGTTTTGTGTTATTTGCTGAATTAGGTAAAACATATCCGTTGATCAAAACAAGTAAAAAAAACAACAACCTTTCAGGGTGTATACTGACTCCTCACAGAAATGGTGACTTGATGGAAAAAATATGAAACACTTTGGAAGTTGACCATGTGTTTCCCAACATGGGAGTATCTGATATTGCAGCAGGGTACTGGTAATGTCATTATTTACACAGTTTGTTATGGTTCTGGGGTATGACATGTTGCCTCCTATTTTCTCTAAAATGTTGAATGGGATTTTCCAAGTATCATATTGCAAAAGCCAGAGAATGAACTCCAAACTTGTATTCTGAGGCAGAATTTAACTCCTTACAGTGATTACAACTAAAGAATCAATTGTCTTTTAAAACTTTACCTCTGTCCTAAACAAATAAGCAATAATCTCTAAGCAAAATATGTGTTATGTGTCTCCTTTTAAAGTCTTTTAAAAGCTATTAATAATTGGTTTGAAACTATTGCATATTTGGTTCAGATTGTGAAAAGAATTTCGCAATACACCATTGTTTGCCAACTTTTTCCATTTTGAGAAGAATGTGCTATAATATATTAGGGAGGAGGAGCATCACAACTTGGGGTTTATAAGAGTGGTACATCTGTCTCACTGCACAAAGGTGTGTGTTAGGTCCAAAGTAACCTTAACTAAGTGCAGAAGGTCCTACAATGTTCTCTACCAGAACCTCTATTATTCTGGCTGCTCTTCTGGCCATTTTGGTTTTACAAGTGGATTCCTCCTTCAGTGGTGGTAAGTTAATACAATTATTATTATTTTTTATATGAATACAGTGTAATCACAATTTGTCAATGCAATATACTTTCCTCATAGGTAGCGGAGGATCTTATAGTTATGATCTGTCAAAAAAGTCTGACCTGACAAAGCTGTACAACTCCAAGGTTTATGAAGCTGACAGGATGAGGAGACCCCTGGAAGGGACATCTTTTCAGCTAGGGCCTTTAAGCCACTCAGGAGTCCGGTGAGTAGCATGTCATTAATGAAGACTAGAAAGTTTGGTTTGTGACTACATGTCTACTGAAGCAACATGACTGTTAGATGATGTTTAATTATGTCAGAAATGCCACGGCTGGAGTCCCCCACATGGCACTGCCTTGCAGTACAGCTGTGTCATTGTGGCCATGATTTTGAATCCTGGTTGCAGCGTAACTAATGCTCAAGGATCTCACAAAGGGTGGTGTAAATTGGCTCATAGCGGCCCGGTTTGGACGCCGAACATGGTTACCTTGTCTCCTTGCGCTTCAGCGACTCCTTGAGGTAGATTGGGCATCTGAAAGCTTATTGTGGTTGTTGGTCTGGTAATTACGCTGTCCTCCAGCACATTTATGCCAGTGAATATTTCCTAATCAAGCTAGCTATGTGAAAAGGAGTCTGAACAGCTTGGCTCTCCTAAACCTGCTGTGGTGTTTCTGCAGTGAGGCACAACCACAATCACAAATTGGGAGGGAAAAATTTAAAAAAATATAAAACCTTTTTTATATATATACAATGCTCAAAAATATTAATGGAACACTTAAATCACATATTGGGTCTCAATGAACAAAATATATTACAGATCAAAATCTTTACTGTACATTATGTAATTCGTTAAGAACAAAATTACCTAACAGCAGTCAATGTAAACCAACATCACCAACCGAGGGCTGGGTTCAAACTCACACCAAAAATCAAAGTAAACAATTGAAATTGCAGGCTGTCCCAACTTGTGTGAATTTCATCATGGCAACACAATGTTACTAAGAGTAGTGTATATGGCCCCCACATGCCTATATGCACTCCCGACAACGTCTGGGCATGCTCCTAATGAGACGGCGGATGGTGTCCTGGGGGATCTCCTCCCAGACCTGGATCAGGGCATCAGTGAGCTCCTGTACAGTCTGACTCTGTGGCGCTAATTGGCGGCGTTGGTTGCACCGATACACAACGTCCCAGAGGTTCTCAATTGGATTCAGGTCTGGGGAATGTGAGGGCCAGTCAATGGCATCAATGCCTTCGTCATCCAGAAACTGCCTACACACTCTGGCCACATTAGCGGGCATTGTCCTGCACCAGGAGGAACCCAGGGCCCATTGCTTCAGTGTAAGGTCTGACGATGGGTCTGACGATTTCATCCCAGTACCTAACAGCAGTGTACCGTTGGCTAGCACGTGGAGGTCTGTCCGAGCCTCCAAGGATATGCCTCCCCAGATCATCACTGACCCACTGCCAAACTGATCATGCTGGATGATGTTGCAGGCAGCATAACGTTCATCACGGCGTCTCCAGACTCTTTCACGTCTGTCACATGTGCTCAGTGTGAACCAGCTCTCATCTGTGGAGAGAATGGAGCGCCAATCGAGCTGCACCGTGCTGGGCTGTGAGCACAGGTCCCACCAGAGGATGTCGGCCCTCATGCCACCTTCATGGAGTCTGTTTCTGACAGTTTGGTCAGAAACATGCACACCAGTAGCTTGCTGGAGGTCATTTTGTAGGGCTCTGGCAGTACTCCTCCTGTTCCTCCTCGCACAAAGGTGCAGATACCAGTCCTGCTGCTGGGTTCATGACCTTCTACGGCCCTTCATGACCTGTCCAGCTCTCCTCATATAACGGCCTGTCTCCTGAACTCTCCTCCATGCTCTTGAGACTGTACTGGGAGACACAGCAAACCTTCTTGTGATGACACATTTGGATGTGCCATCCTGGAGGAGCTGGACTACGTGTGCAGAAGAACCAGTCAGGAAGGAGAAAGGGAGAGCAATTGTGTGTGGCCGCCGGCAAAACCATTCCCATTTTGGGGGTTGTCTTGCTGTTGCCTCTCCAGTGCACCTGTTATCACTGTCATTTGCACCAAAACAGGTGACACTGATTCACAATCGCTTATGCTTCCTAACTGGACAGACTGACATCCCTGAAGTTTAATTGACTTGGTGTTATACTGTGATGGTGTTCCCTTAATTTTTTTGAGCAGTGTATATACCACAGTCTAAACTAACAGCCGTGTGGTAACTAGCCTGGTGGCTAAGAGTGTATATACCACAGTCTAAACTAACAGCCGTGTGGTAACTAGCCTGGTGGCTAAGAGTGTATATACCACAGTCTAAACTAACAGCCGTGTGGTAACTAGCCTGGTGGCTAAGAGTGTATATACCACAGTCTAAACTAACAGCCGTGTGGTAACTAGCCT
>JACXGI010000772.1:61883-97237 GCA_016801175.1 Esox masquinongy | reverse complement strand
ATACCACAGTCTAAACTAACAGCCGTGTGGTAACTAGCCTGGTGGCTAAGAGTGTATATACCACAGCCTAAACTAACAGCTGTGTGGTAACTAGCCTGGTGGCTAAGGAGTTGACACCACATACTCTTCATCCAGGGCCGCTGCACTGCAGCTTGGGTCAAGAATCCAACAGAAGACACATTTCTGTTAGCTGTAAAACCTGGGACTATAAAGTTGTAATGTATTTTTGTCATTGGCTGTTGATCCATAGGGTGACCTTAAATGATGGCGCCAAGTGGCTTGTCCATAAAGGGAAGGGATTTGGAATCAGCTCTCAGACTGTAGTGGTAGACGCCCGCCACATGGGCCGAGATTGGAAGGCAAGTATTTTAATTTGTTCTCATACAACAAGCAATTTTTATTGAAGTTACATCATATTGGCAAACACATTAAGTTGTTGAGAGAAAACTATTTTTTTTTTGCAGATTGTTGAAACTAAAAACTTTAGAGGGAGCAAGACTGTCTCGGATTTCGTCAAAGCTGGAGGCACTGACTACAGCCTCATCTTTGATAATTGCCATGATGGAGCTAGCCGGATGTGGGAGTGAATGACTGCAGCAGTCACTGTTTAAGCTGCAATGCCTGTTTCATATTGATTGACTGAAGCAGAAAATAGTCCAATGCAGCTTTAAAATATATATTACTTGTATCTTACAATACATTTATGCATGTTCTGGTATTCATCCCATTGCCATGCTTGTCACATTTTGTGCTTATCATTAACAATCCCCTGTGATTAATAAAGTTTATTTGATTGCAATAAACCCACAGAGAGACCATAGACTTATTATAACGTGCCATTGAACAAGCCCATGTGGGGAGAACTAATCATTGCACACACTTGCGTGTATAGAGCCATCATCCAGCACCATGGGCCAAACTGGTACGACGAGCAGCATCTCTGTGAAAGGAGTTCCTTTGTTCTGTCAACATGAGAAGTGACAGGCCACTCACTTTTTTCCCCCCACTTGGCTAGGCTCAATCAGGGGCCCACTGAATAAAAGACACAGCAGGCTGCTATAAGGACTTTCAGAAATGTCACTGGCTGCCCTCAGTTACTCTGGGAGATTCTAAACACAAATGCAGAAGACGATGTTTTGTACAACCCATGTAATCAGAACAAGTGGGAGGGAGGAGTGAATCTGATCATGATGACAGTACAGAGCTCTCAGATCCTGTTTCATTGCTGCTCTTCCTCTTGTTGTAAATTCCCTGGTTCTTTTTCATTGTTTCTCAGTGGCTTGCCTTTGACTCTGCTGTCTCTTACGTACAACCTTGGGTATTCTTCTTTCATTGGATACAGGTGTTTTCCAAGGGACTGTCCCCAACTTTAAAAAGGAAACCTTTAGTCTTGCACAAAAGGTTTAGTTCTCCCTCCTCTCACAAAACACCATCAGTATATGATGAGTAAAACTGAGTAAAATGTTTTGGTTGAAGAGGATCAGCGACTCCCATCTGGACTGGGGGATGGTGTGGACCAAAGTGTTTTATACCCTTTCTTTTGAGATCTCAAAAGTGGAGTCTGGGTGTCCATGTCCCTTAGGGCATCTTTGCTAGCTAAGCGGAAGTGTCTCTGTGTCCAGCCATACACCACACAGTTCAGAAGACCTTGAGAGGACGAGGTGAAGGCCTGTAAGGTAAAGAGAGGAAAATGAGAAAGGGGGAGTATAATTTAAACCATGGACTAAAGATGAGGTTGCACAAGGCTTGGATGTTGGTTTCACAGCTGGTAGATTTACCTGTAAGACGTAGAGAATGACACCCACAACTCCCTCTACTGTTCTCGGGTTGTACAGAATCATGGCTGCCAGCAAGACAGCTGAAATGAAAGGGTAAACAAAGTCAAACATTGTTTCATTCAGTGTTATATCACAAAAGGACTTTGTAATTGGTAGCTGCCTCAAAGCATTTTGCAAGCCCTGGGGTCCAAGGGTTCTGGCCAAACCAGCTCAGGATGTTATATTGTTACCTGGGCCCCAACAAAAGAGGAACACGGAGGGGTAAAGAAGCATGCGTCGCTCTAGACCACGAAGCGACGTCCACTGCCTGTCGCCAAGGAAACCACTGGTTGTAACACAACGTCTGTAAATGGTACGGGCTTTCCCCATGAGCACCTGATGTAGACATAAGGTACATGAGATAAGTTTCATCAAGTTACATTCCAGTACTATAACCACTTGACTAGTGACTCACCACAATGCCAATAAAGGTGAGGACGAAGGCTGTAAGGAAGGCAGCAATACTGTACATG
This sequence comes from Esox masquinongy, assembly GCA_016801175.1. Taxonomy (NCBI): domain Eukaryota; kingdom Metazoa; phylum Chordata; class Actinopteri; order Esociformes; family Esocidae; genus Esox; species Esox masquinongy. Next base: position 94,947 of record JACXGI010000772.1, on the reverse strand, counting down.
TGCAACAGTTGGCAAGCCGAGTCCATCTTCAACTCACGAAAGTCAGCAGATACAAAGAGTGCATCTGTGTGCATTAGAAGGCACCTAACCCCATACCATTGGGGGGAAAAAAACATGTAAGATGTACAATTACAAAAAACAGATAATATACGTGTTCCCCAACAAATATTCCAAATACACATACAAATGTCACCCATTAAAATGCATTAAAAAACACATTATTTGGCCAATTTCATATTTTTCACATCTAAAAATATATATAAATGTATTTAATTCCCATATGAGATATGCTGGCAGCAGGAGGTTAATCAAACCATTGTAAACTTTCAATCAACAAAGCAATTGAGCCTACACAACATTGAAATTCATGACTTTGTCATATTAATTCAACAATTTAAAGCACAGAAGTGCTTCGAATGTATTTTATTGCACTCAATAAAATAACTAAAGGTATTGACGTAATTATGTCTATCCCAAAGGAAACCCCATCGTATGCGTCATGCTAAAGTCATACTGTACGTACTTGTATGGCTCACTGAAGTTCCTGTAACAGTAGCCCATGTTTCCGGTTACAAATACTGGCACCATAAGCAGCATTGGAAAGACCCTAGGAGGAAAACAGACAAAATAATATTGCTGGATTACACACATTTTATCACCTGCAGTACATTGTAAATACATGCAGCATACAAGAACGTTGTGTCTGTGAAATTGTCTATACTTACCAGGACACGACTGCAGCCAACTTGCTAAAACTGCTTACTTTGGTAGCGTACTTTAACAAAACAGAGGCCAGAATTAAACCCGAACAGCTTAATAAGTAAGTTTAACAACAAACGGACGGACACAAAAATGTTAATGATTTGTCAGGTTACACCTACGTGGGCTGGGCATCCATTAAGGCTCCTGTAGAATTTGTTCTTCAGCCCAGAGTAGAGGGTCCATACATAGTTCAATGTGTAGAAGAACGAGGCCATATACAGCATCTGAAAACATGGAGTTTCACAGTCAGTGCTTCCATTTGCTTATTTGGTGAGAGTGAATTCACGCACCATCGGAATGGTGTTCTGTGTTGGAGATATTTAGTGCCATCACTGATTTTGTTTGTACTGTTATATATCATCATTTTCACTTTACCAGTCCAGTGCACAAGTACAAGCGAAATGGGTCAGACATATCCAGACTCCTTTATCCCCTTCTAACATAATGAATTGGAGAGGGTCAAATTGGGCAACAGTACATTTTCTGCTCTACTTCAGTTCAATCTGACCTAGATTTGGCGTGGGCAACTATTTGTTATTGTTTGAAGTATTTTTCCTAAAGGCATATAAATACAGTCAACTCTAACTTTAGTAGTCAACAGGATTATGTCTGTTTACATACCTGTTCAACGATGTGCAGGTTGTAGCAGCTGCCATGGTTATCACCATCCTGGGTGAACAGAACTGCTCCTATCAGCCAGCTGAGTGCCAACAGAAAGTCTGTCACACTCAGAAACAACAACGGCTGGAACTGTAAATAAGATTATTGGTGATCAGTTTGGGAATTAGAAACATATTTTACATCTTAATGTTAGATGGTGGTATTCAAAGTCTGGTAAGTGCAGAGAAATCACCATAATTCTTAGGAAACAAAAAATGGACAAATCACATTGAAGTAACAACACACCAAATAACTATACATTTAATAAGTGATTTTTAGTTATTGCAACCATACATGTTTTTGCTAAAGCTGTCTTAAAGAATCCGAATGATGGATTATAGTTTCTCTTGGACAACAGACATTTTTCAGTGGGAGCTCTTACAAAAAAAGAGTGCTTCATAAATTAGCTTAACATTTTAGTAATGTATCTTGCTAAAGGGCAAAATCTTTTTTTTTTTTTTTATTGTTGGCTCTAGGATTCAACCTTAAGGTTACTGGCCCTGTTGACCCCTCTCTGCTGCCCAGTAGTATGGCCACTGGAGTATGGTATACCTGCACCTTACCAGCATAAGATGTTGAAAAGGTATTTTCTGGAAGAAAATACCTATTTGAAATGATTTTGCTCAGTGGGAAGTATGTTGTAAATACTATGTTAGTTTTTAAATTTACTTTTTTCGTGAGCTACAATCTAAGAATCTATTGCAAAATAGCAGAGTGAAGTATCCACAAAAAAAGTAACAAGTATATAACCAACCTCAGGTGTCCTTACGAGACGTTGAAAAGTTGCATAAACAATTATGGAGGCCGAACCTAAAATGCTGCAAGCAACAAAGAGAAACAAAAGGTTGACGGTTTAAAGTGTTTCCTGTAGGATATTATTCCGGGACTTGTACAATTACATAGTTTGTAAATGCTGAACCCTGCTTACCTTAGCACTGCCATAGTCAGCTGGATCCATCTGACAGCAAAGTACACCTTCATGGGGGGGGGGGATAGTGTTGTTTAGAAACAAAAAGATATTGCTGGAACGTCACGTGCCCCTACAAGGTAAAGTTGCGCTACTTTAGCCAGTTCTTGTGATTTAATGAGTATTTACATTTATTCCAAGCTACAGTGCCAATGAGGGACATGTCCCATGCCCATCGAAAAAAGCGATGTTGCCGATCGACATTGCGGCATTGCACACACTGCTGTGGCTGATATAACTGCAACTGATAAATTCACATTGTTTGACTAACAACTAAAATACAAGACACAGTGTTTTATCTACAAATAATCGCATCACGTAATACTTAATTGATAAATAACTCACAACAGTCCAGTCCTCCGACCTTGTTGTGTTTTGCTGCGTGTTATTCGAAACTTCTTGCAAGACAAAACTTAACATCTTTACCCTTTAACTTCTACGTTCATAGAATACTGTAGTTGAATAAAAACGTTTCCAAATTACGTGCACGTGGTTTAAAACTACAAAGTTACTAGTAAGTTCCACGAATTCGAAACTGAAGTGGTTCTATCGCGTACATTCAATAGGATACACTTCTGACCGAAGCCAGGTCGGGCTTTATCTATTTGACGGAACCGGTTTTTACAGTAGCACGTCACATGACAGCACGAAGTGTCACAATTCATAGGTTTCATATTATAAATACCAATAGGAGATAGACAACACCCTGAAGTGTTATTTTTAGTGACAGAAATGTACTTGGAAGGAGGGGGCGACAAAGGAGGAACGATCAGCCCGCCCCCCAGCATAAAATATATTTTCTCCTGTTCCCTCCCGTTGTACTCACTATATGATTATGATCAGATTGATAACTAGTAACAATTAGTTTCTAAAAATGCCTAGCCGTGACATTTTTCCTCCTGCAGTGCCATTTCTGTCGATTCATAACATATTAAAAATGAAAATTACTTAAGTTCATTATTAGCCGATTAGGGTTGGTGTCATCAACCATAGAAACCCAATATTAACGTTGAAAGAGAATTATACACATTTTAAACACTTTTTTCAGTTAATGTAGGTGTTTTTGCCAAATAAGAAATAATAAAATATCAAAAAGTCCATGATGGTGGTCCAAGGAAAAATGTATCTCGTCAATAACGATTCTCCCCTGAATAACCTGTATATTTTATTTTTTACACTTCATGTGTGTTCCTGCAATCGCGTAATTGCCATTCTGATAAGTTACAATTGCACTGGTTCTCCTTTAATTTAAAAGCTGATGGCCACAATTACATCACATTCCGGGAGTATAGGCCTAGGGCCTACTCGTTTTATGTGTGAAAACGCAGCTCTAAGCTAAGTAATTACTTAATATTGATTCAATCTTTTTTATGTTTCATGATGTTAGTCTTTATAGAGAACTAGAGAAGTTCAAATCCTGATTACGTTATCATTATCATTCAAACTCTATATTGATTACTCACAGAGGTGATTAGTTACAATCACTACTGGCTGTAGACAAAAATCAGCTAGGGGAAATCCAGTTTTCAAGATGTTTATTAAAAATGATATAAAATACTCAATGGCCAGTATATTAGGTACACTCATTTAGTACTGGGTTGGACCCACCCTTTGCCTCCAGAACAGCCTGAATTCATCTGGGCATGTTTTCTGAAACATCCCACAGGGATGTAAGTATATTCTAATCCAATGGTATCACTTTGCAATTGCTGCTGATTGGACAGCAACACATTCATGCTGACAACAGCCAGTTCCATTAGAAAGATGCTGAACTGGGTTGAGATCTGAGGACTGCAGGCCAGTCAGGTAAACTGAATTCAGTGTAATTTTCCTTGACCCGTTTGGAAATGTGTTTCGTGATGTTTCTGTACCAAGGCACTACACAATAATTAACCAATAAATAACTACATACATGTTTATGTTTTCAGCACCACATTCAAATGACTAAATACCTATCTCGACAAGCAAAGAAAACCTCCAGGGTTTGAGATTGGACAGTGAATGTTAGGTACCGTACTCATAATTCACCTTACAATACACACTGCTCAAAATAATTAAGGGAACACCTACAGTAAATCACACATCGGGTCTCGATGAACAAAATATATTAAACATCAAAATCTTTACATTGTGTAATTTGTTGAGAACAAAATGACATTACAACTGTCAATGTAAACCAATATCACCAACCAATTGAGGGCTGGATTCAAACTGAAAATCAAAGTAAACAATTGAAATCACAGGCTGTTCCAACTTGAATTGCATCACAGCAACTCATAATGTGACTCAGCAGTGTGCATGGCCCCCACGTGCCTGTATGCACTCCTGACAACATCTGGGCATGCTCCTGATGAGACGGCGGATGGTGTCCTGGGGGATCTCCTCCCACGACAGTCTGTGGCCCTACTTGGTGGCGTCAGATGCACCGATACATAACATCCCAGAGGATCTCAATTGGATTCAGGTCTGGGGAACGTGAGGGCCAGTCAATGGCATCAATGCCTTGGTCATCCAGGAACTGCCTACACATTCTGGTCACATGAGGCTGGGCATTGTCCTGCACCAGGAGGAACCCAGGGCCCACTGCACCAGCGTAAGATCTGATGATGAGTCTGAGGATTTCATCCCGGTACCTAAAAGCAGTCAGGGTACCGTTGGCAAGGATGGGCATATCTATATGACCCTCCAAGTTATGCCTCCCCAGATTATCACTGACCCACCACCAAACCGGTCATGCTGGATGATGTTGCAGGCAGCATAACATTCACCACGGTGTCTTCAGATTCTTTTATGTCTGTCACATGTGCTCAGTGTGAACCTGCTCTCATCTGTGAAGAGAACAGGGCGTCAGTGGCGGACCTGCCAATTCTGGTCATCTCTGGTATATGCCAATCAAGCTGCACGGTACTGGGCTGTGAGCACAGGTCCCACTAGAGGACGTCGGGCCCTCAAGCCACCCTCATGGAGTCTATTTCTGACAGTTTGGTCAGAAACATGCACACCAGTAGCCCACTGGAGATCATTTTCTAAGGCTCTTGCAGGGCTGGCCCTAGGCATAAGCGACATAAGCGGCCCCTTAGGGCCCTCAACCGCCAGGGAGCCCCGGTCTGCTAGTGAGCCCCGGACCACTAGGGGAGCGTGGGCCCCCAAATCAAATTTTGCTTTGAGCCCCCAATGGCTAGAGCTGGCACTGCCTCCTCGCACCAAGGAGCAGATACCGGTCCTGCTGCTGGGTTGATGCCCTTCTACAGCCCTGTTCAGCTCTCCTTGTGTAATGACCCGTGTCCTGGTATCTCCTCCATGCTCTAGAGACTGTACTGGGAGACACAGCAAATCTTCTTGCGACGGCACGTATGGATGTGCCATCCTGGAGGAACTAGACTACCTGTGCAACCTGATTCGGCTGCAGGTACTGCCGCCGATCATGCTACCAGTAGTGACAAGGACACTAGCAAAACGCAAAACTAGAGAAGAATCATTCAGGAAGAATAAGGAGAGAGAAATTGTTTGTGGCCACCACCTGCAAAACCATTCCCTTTTTGGGGGTTGTCTTGCTGTTGCCTCACCAGTGCACCTGTTGTCACTTTCATTTGCACCAAAACTGGTGACATTGATTCACAATCGGTTATGCTTCCTAACTGGACAGATGGATATCCCTGAAGTTTAATTGAATTCTTGTTAAGTATTCATATTTTAAAACTGAATGCAATATTCATTCATTATTAACTGATTTAATAAAAACATAACAAACTAATAAATACAGTAAAACAGATGTAAAATAAAACTGCTATTAAAATAATATATTATTCCAAATAATATACATATTTCGAAGGAAAGGAAAACACTTTTTCAGTTAATTAGAATAGTGAAAGCTTTGGAAATATATGTATTTTTTACACTAATGTAAGGTCTACCTCCATGTCACTCCTCCAACCAAGCAACCAATCCCCTAAACGCAACTCTCCCTCAACCAAGCCACCAATCCCCTGAATGCAACTCATGCCCTTAACCAAGCCACCAATCCCCTGAACGCAACTCAATCTTCAGATCCCAATCAGCAGAATAACCACCCACCTGTTTCTGATCAGCCTCACTATTTAGTTGAGTTCCGTGCATTATGTCCTTTGTGAGGTATAGCTGTTTCTATGAGCATTCTACGAAGCCTTTTCTTACAGTTATTTAATTGATATTCCTGTGCTCTGACCTGTGTTTCTATCCTTAGACCTTTTCGACCTAGATTCTAAATATCCCCTTTTGTATCTTAGCCTAGCCTAAGGAGTCTCTCTGTACTGCCTCTCTCTGGAGTCTCAAGTGTACTTCATAACAAATATATTGGAGCCAAGGCTTAACCTTTCTAGTTTTATTCAGCATGTAATGCAATCATATGGATATTTTTCATGAACAGCACATTTAAGAAATTAACCAAGAACAGAAATAGCTACATTATAAATAAAATGTAGATAACATTTAATGTCAGAACACCAATGGACAGCTGATTTGTTCTACCACCTGTGTAGAGAAAAATATTGCAAATAGTTAGGCTCACATGAGACTCATGGATTTTGATCATAAAAGATTATTATGGATTTTTATGATAAAATTCTTATAGGAGAAGTTTAAGGTCTGTACCGTTCTGAATCAGCATGCCCTCAGTGATGGACAGTGAGCCATTGTGTGGGGCTGGATCGATCTGCAGAAGTTTGCACATTAAAGGGTAGATGTGGATACTGTCAAAGGGATCTGACAGATAATTTTTCTTGAAATCTGGTCCAAAGGCTCGAAAAATTGTCTTCATGTCCATTTCATTCATGTTGAATCCATGATCTCCTTTGTTCACATAGACGATTAACCTCTGTTGAAGTGACATTCATTAGAAGAAATCAGTGATATTTTCACTTTTAAGCATTGAATTTGGCAAGTCATAAACACTGACACCAACCGAGTTTAAGTTGAAACCTAGGTCAGCAATCACAATAATAGGCTGTATTCTGGCATTCTTCGACAAATGAAAATTCTCTGGCATTTCTTCTTTCTTGTAGACTGTCAGGTTAGGGGCCTTCATGAGAGAGTCATACACCTGCTGTTCCTTTCCCTTTCTTGGTGTGATCATTCCAAACCCACCATAGTCAAGAAGTTCAAAATGTACCAAGTTGAACAAATCGAGATACTTAGAGAGGACTATCTCATCTACAAGAGGTCTTTTTTTAACTGTGGTCATGCCATGGTCAGAGGTGATGATGACGTTGAGGCTTTGGGACAAGCCCTCTCGCTGGATGGCTTCCCTCAGGTATCCTATAGTGCGGTCAATTTGTTTTATAACGTTTTTCCTTTCAATATGGTCGGGTCCTTTCGCATGGCCTACACGATCAGGCTCTCCATAATACAGAGTCACAAAGTCAATGTGTTCTTTAGTGAACCACCTCAGCACAGTGTCTATGTTATCACGCCATTGGGTTTCATTTTCATTTGGTTGACGCGGTTCTTCAACCATAACCCGGTTTACAGACTGACCGCTGTAATTCGCTCCACCTCCTGGAAAGTAAAAGGAACCTGTTTTCCGGCCCTAAAAGAAAAAAAACAAGTTCAAACATTAAACAATTAACACTAGTGAATATAATGTGCTTGTGTTTTTTGATCTTATATGGGTCACCAAATTTGACTTTTAATCAGAGCTACTTTATATTGGTAGAAAATGAATCTTACTGTTGTAGCTATAAATAGTACAGTATCCTAGATCTGTATAATAGAGAACTTGGATTTGTGTTATTGTATGACCATGATCAAATTTTGACCAGTTATTTACCTGGTTCTGTGCTGTAATCCACAATGGCAAAGCTCCATTGTCCCACCACTCCGAAGTCTTCATGGTAACTCTATGAGGGAGTTTCTGATGAGTTGTGGAATTAAACATCATATTGTGGACAACTCCATGATCCTCTATCCATCTACCTTTGAGAGATAGAGTAGGAGATAAAATATCATGATAAGTGACTATACTCTCATAACAGCAAATGTCCAGGTTAGTTGTTTTTGGATCATTAAATCTTCAAAAATATTATCATAAACTATCAACAGGCCCATAAAGATATAGTTCTGTGTTTTATTAAGGTCATCAAGGATGGCATTTACAACTTTCAGTATTGTACAATGATTAAGCAATACGACCTTGTGCAAGTACCCCTGACTGCAGTGTGCAGTTCAGGGTGGGGCTCAATGTGGGCGGAGTAAAACATAACAAGTCTGTTGTTCACTGCAACAATATCAGTACCATGTCTCAAATATAGCATGAAGGAAAAAGTGTTACAACATGTGCTAATACCACTTTATATAATATTTCTTACCATGTTCAAAAATGAAATGGGTTTCTATTCAGTGTGTGATTGTCGAACCTCAGATTAAAAAAAAACAGTAGACGGGGTCAAACGTTTGAGTCCGCTCACATTGAGCCCTGCACCGAGCAGCACACTGCAGTCTGGGGCTTCTCACCTTGTATGGTATTGTCAATGACAATATTAAGGTATGTTCTTCTGCACAACACAGAGTCCCTGGACACAGCCTTTAATTGTGGTTTTATTTGCCAAATATCAAAATCCCCTGAAGTGCAGAGCTCATTGCTATTATAATATGGTTAACAGTGGAATTACAAAAGGAAGAAAGGAATTTTGAGTTAAACCCATGGTATATTGTGTAATTTAAAAATTGGTCTGTAGATTTCTGGGGTTTTCCCAGAAATCTACCAGAAATGGACAGTGAGATTTTTATTTATTAATAATAGCATGTAGCTGCATCGGGCCAGATTAAAATGAGGTAATTTTAGCAAACCTTAACCAGAGTTGGGACATTTTGACAGAACATTTTTGAAAGGCTCTAAAAACAAATCTATCCTAGGTCCTTCAAAAGGATGGCTGCCCTTATCCTATTTAAAGACTCTGGACACAGCCCATAATTATGCATTAATAGACCTGCTTGTCATCTGAACACCCAACAACATTGACATGGCCCAAAAAGTCATGTACTCTTATAATCTTTATCTGGCCCAGCCAGAAGAGGGCTGGCCACCCCTCAGAGTCTAGTTCCTCTCTAGATTTCTTCCAAAGTTTTAACCCTACTATGGAGTTTTTCCTAACCACTGTGTATCAACTCTGTTGTTATTGCTCTTTGGGGCTCTTTTCAGGCTTGGTATCTGTAAAAGCACTTGTTGACAACTGCTAATGTAAAAAGGGCTTTATAAAATACATTTGATTGATTAATAATTAAAGTATTTTATTGTTTTCATGAATATAGAGTCATGGCCAAAAGTATCCACACCCTTGCGCTTAAATCAAATAATGCACAATTTCTTCTAAAAACAGTTAAAATCCCCAAATCTTTTAATATCCACATATGTATATGTTTTGCAGTTCAACAATACCAAAATATTAGAATAATTTAGTAAATCTTAGGAGGTCAAAAACAAGATTGTATCCAATCATGGACAATCTCAAGACTACAAATCCTGTTCCAGAGACTTTGTTGTTGAACCCAGCATAAAAAACACTGGGGTCTAGTGCCTTCTAGTAGGATAAGGACACTATATTGAGTCTGGGGTGTCAATAATTATGTCAATGCTACTTCTTTTTTTCTTGTATAAAAGGATATATTAGGTTCCAAAACAAAAACAAAGGTTATCAAGTATTAGCAGTGAAATTAGGAATTTTGGAGACCAAAAATACTTTGGTCAAAATTACCTTGGTAATTTTAAGAAACTGCAAGGGAGCCAATACTTCTCACCAAACTGTATATATTGATTGTGTTTGAGTATGACTTGTGAAAACCAACAACTAATAGTTGGCAGAAGCAGTTTTGGCAGTCACCACAGCTATGAATCATTTTGAATAATATTCTAATTACTTTGCATAACTTCGTTTTTTTGTTGTCCTTGAACAAAAAAAAATCATTTTTGGGGGGGGGCAGTGACGAAGAGCAATATTCAAACCGTCTTTCTGATTCTGAATCAAATCAAGAGATCAAATCAGAACGAAAACCCTCAGGAATACATTAAACCACTTGATGAGTCATTATCTTTGGCTTAATGTGTGTAATAGTTTCATTGAAAAATTATAAATCTCAGGGTAAGATGTTCAAGAGGCAGTTTTTCTAACTTCTTACCTGCACTTTGCTCCTTTCATAGCTATTTTAATCCTGCCAAACTCCCCAGTCCCTGCCAAGGACAATCAATGACTCATGCACATCTTAGTGCTGCTAGAGCAACAAATACAGTTGGAAAGAAGAGGTGTCGACAGTTTGCAACACAAACTAAATTAGCAGAACATGTGTTTACAACCAATACTAAAACACTTGCTATTTTTTTTTTTTTCTGCATACCATAAAGTTAACAAAAAATGTTTAGTGAATACATTATGTATTTATGAATTTATTTTCATGATGGCCTTCATCCATAATCTTGTAATAATCTTCTGTTGTTTCCATTTTCATCACAGCCCTACCTACTACTGCAATAGTTGAAAATACAAAGGGATCAGTAACATACACTTTAATCTAGATTACTGGCCTGGATGGTGTATTGAAAAAAGAAAGCCTTTATTTAAATATCCACTCCAAATAATTCGAGATTAACTTTTTTGGGCTAAATGTAAAAATTACCGCATTACCGACATGGTTTGAATATTGCTGTCTGTCAGTGATTCCCAAACAAATCTACAGAGCTTGAGTAATTTTTATTAAAATAATGGATGTACTGTGTGTAGCCCTAATAGTTGTCCAAGGTTGATACAATCTTATACTTCCATCAAGTATTATTTCTGAGGACCTCAAAAACACTAACGAAACAAATGGACACTGAGTATTTATTTTTTGTTTTACTGAGTCAGGCTTCCAACTTCTGCTGTTCATGGTTGTTATAGTAGAATGAACAATGTTCAATTTGGTAGTGGATTGGCAGTTTCTTAAATGTTATTCACTGACAAAGGTTTTACCACTAACCTGTCAGAAATTTCCAGTTACGGTTTCCCAAACCTCTCTTCTGCCTTCCCCAGATGTTTTACAGTTTTGTTTTAACTCTAAACTGGCACACCTGATTTAAGTGATCAATTAAACATTATGCCTTTGACTAATTTAATTTAAGGTATGGCAGTACGACCTTCCAAAGTAACCCTCCTTAGGTTATATTATTGTTTTAAGCATGTTAGACCTAATTTTCTAATTACTTGTAGTGTTGAAGCATTATCCAGACAGCTGTTTTGGTCAAAGTTCCATTTCAGGGATTTATTTGGCAGTCTAGTTGGGACAACTGCCTCTCCCTTCAGACTGTGTTCAACTCTACATCCCAACCCTGCATCCCTACACAGATGAAATATTCTCTACAATGTTAACTCGGAGATTTTATTTAAAATTAATTCTGTGACTTTTGACTATGATTTTATGGTTCCCTGATTGGAAAAGTTTGGGAACCATAGATCTTCTTGTTATGTAAATGTTAAGTAAAATGAAGTTTCCTCACAGAATCTCTAGTAGAAGTGAAGAATGCTTTGGGACACTGACCAGATTGTCTCAATTAGAACTTGACTGCATGTAGACTATGTCCCAAAAACAAGTGAGTCCACAATGTAATGTCAGTTGTATCATTGCGTGAAGGACACACACCACAAAGAAAACCATTTTGATGACATGCCCCAGGTCCCATACTCACATTCCACCCAAGATGACAAACGGCTAAAATGCATTCCACCTGCCAAAAATGTTTTAACTCTGATGCCCTACCTGTTATGGTGGTGAAGTGAGATGGAGACGTCATGGTGATAGCCGGAGGGGTAATGTATTTGGCCTTTACTCCATCTTCTACTAATTTGTCCATGTTAGGAGTGTCCACATCTTGATCATAGTCCCATCTAAAACCATCAAAGGAGATCACCAGCAACTTGTTGTGCGTCCCCTTGGTCAAGGGTTTACATTCAACACTGAGAAGGACTATAATGCCTAAATACAAGTTCAACCACATCTTGATGTCTTGGCTTGTTCACACTAACTGATCCTGCTGACTAGATAGATCATTTATAGTTTTCATCATTATCAGGAAGGTAACCGGAGTGTTCTGAGTATTATCTTAATATAAAACCTTGAGCGTGACACGGGTTTATGGACAGCATGGGTGTTATAAATGGTTATCTGGATGGAGAATTCAGGTAAGAAGGTTCAAACTGCCATCCCTGCTCTCCGCTGCTCTCCAAAATGCTCCACATACTGTGTCCAAGGACATCTGCCTTATCAAGACAACAATAAACATTAACCTGAACATGACATGAACTACCGTCATAACACTAATCTACTCAAATTAAATTCGGATTGATTATTTATTAACCATGACGGTGTAATTTCTATCATATCAGTGCTATGTCCTAACCTTAGTGTCCCCTCAACCCTTCGATTGTACTTAAGCGCCCTCCACGACTAATTTGCAGTATCTGCTTTGCAGCTTACACGTGAATGTGGGTACATTAATTGCAATGACACCATTATAGCCACGAGAGGTCCGTATTGTCAAATTAGAGATACAGCGCGTAGCGCAACTCCTCGTGGAGGCAGGGGGTGCAACCCAACTGATGGGGAGCCTGAAAAATAATCTTTGAAACTCTTTCCCAACGTTTTTTTTTGCAAAGGGGGAGAAGCCGATGCGAAGGCTGAGAGACAAAACTACATTGAACGCAAAGAGGGCTGGACCTGCGGCTCCGTCTCTGCTGATATAAACAAGGGATTGAGAATGGGGTTCGCTTCTCTGCGTGGGGTCCTCTTTTTTATTCGAGTTTGTTCAAAACGGAGCCTTTGAATCAAAAAAGTTTTTTTGCCGGCATAAATCTTTTGGGATTATTTCTCATGTTTCTTTAAGGTGAGTTACGATCTATTAGATTATAAATTGACATGAATTGGACGTTGTTTTTATTGAAATATTTGAATGAGATATGCTTTGTAAAATGTTTTCTGATAATGGAATTTTCAGTTTTACATGTTTCAGGAAAATGCGCGGGTAACAGTAGCCTACTTTAAATATGGACATCAAATGAGGTCATAGGCGATCTGTCATCCGAACCTGTCTGCCAATCTGCGTTATTAAGGAATTCGGGAGCAGCTATAGGTCAATGCAATCTGTAACGAGTACTGTATCACCGTGAATTCTTAACATCAGGATAATTAATTTTGCCGGGCTCTTCGTGAAATGAGGAACATCCAAAGGATCATCTTAACCGGGATGCTTACGTATGTGCGGAAGGTTACAGTATTGTGTTGAGTTGGCTACTATTGCATACTAACAGATTTTCAGTCGTGTGAAAGTGTATTTTTAAATATCCTTTGGATGAAAACCAATGACACCCAGACTTTAAACCAACAAATAAAAGTTTTAAGCCTAAGATTTTGTAAGCTGACCGAGAAATGTAGCCTATACAGTAGGCTATACAATATCTAATTGCCTAATTATTGTCTGAGTGTAGCGTAGGAATATCTGCAGTCTACACTCAAACACGCACGCAGTAGCTCACGACGGCTTTATAAGGTAGTTCCACCAGAAAGAAGCCAACAAACAATAAGTGGAGGTCACTGCTCGGCGGGTAGCTACTTCCTCCACTGATTGCCCCCAAAACAGGTCTCGAACATTCAGGTCTTCTTCGCAAAAAAACGCGTGTGGCCAGCCTGTCTCCAGCATCTTTTTTGTTACTGTTGCGCCACTGAAAAAACGTGTGAAGATCAGCACAAATGTAGACACTGATGTCTGAGGAGTAAGTTTCACACGTATATCCATAGAAACATGGATGCCTGTGTAGCGCACGAGAATCCATGTTTCTATGAATATATGCCTGAATCTCTGTCCTATGAGTAGGAAAAAGCATGTATATGTATTTATAGCTGGTTATACCACATAATACTGTAGATGTTTGTGGGATTACATTTTTTATCGTCTGGCTTTATACCTATGTTTATTCTCATGCATTAACACAACTCATTAATTCACTGCCATAAAAACTTGCAGAGCAAAGGTTTACCTTCTTAGCACCAACATGTATTTGTAAACCTGATGTGCCAACCATTTTATATGAATAACGACCTTGATTGGGAATGTAAATTAATGGATTTTCAACTACTGAGGCATGTACATTTCCCTTTGATGCTGAATTTAATTCATCTGGTGTCACATAGTGTTGCATTCTGATTCTGATGGAGCTTATGAGTAATGAGTAATCCATGCAAGCTAATTTCAGTGTTATTAATTGTTTCTAGGTTTAAAGTAAGAGCTGTGTCCCCCTGCCTTATGTTGCCATGAATAAGGTATTCTTTATCACTGAGAGAAACCTGTTTCTGTTACAACAATGTCTTGAGGCAGTTCTTCAGACAGTGGCATGTAGACTCAAACTACAATTGCCAAAAAGTTATTCCCACCACAAATGTGTTTTTTGCATTGCTGAGAATTCCATTGCTACTGACAGAGACTGATCCTTGCTCAAGCTCCTTCTAGTTTTCAGTGTCTAGACAAAATTCAGTTAGTTGGAAAGTATCCTTTCCTAGATTATTGGGCTGAGCAGCTTTTTGAGTGGTCACAAGCTCTAGTCCTGAAGACTAGGCAGGCAGTCTTTGGTTCCAGTCCACCTGATTCAAAGTTTTAGTAATAAGCAATGGCAGAATAAGGTGTGTTGGTGTTGGGCTGAAGCACTGGTCGTTTATCTACACTTGTTTCCGACGGTCCGAAGGAGCAGGCAATGTAGTGGAACGCTCCCTGTTTTCCTATGTACGTTGAATATAGTATAACACAGCAATACTAGACAGACAAGCGCCACTCTCTGTTCACTGAAAACAAATCAACACTTTGTTTCTGCAAGTCGCTTAAATTCTGAACCCTTTTACCTGAACAAATTACACAGCGTGGGAGCCACTTCTTTGTTAATGGCCCCAGGTTCAGCGTACATGGACAGATTCATCCATCACTCAAACATTTAGTGAATGGGCAATTACTAGCCCATTCATTTACTAGCCCATATGTGAGATATGGCACCACACTGCGTTCAGAAATATGCAGTGAGCAGCAGGGAATTCCAGGGAACTCAGTGGCGGATCTGGAACCCATCTCAATGCCTTTGATAAGTGGTACGTTGCGCAACAGATATGTTGGTAACAAGTTATGTCTGACGCTCAGTGCTTGACTTGGGCCGGAACGGTCCCGAACGGCGTTCCTCTTTTCAGCAAGAGAGCCAGCTGGGACATGGGATAGGCTACTTTAATGGAACAAGCCTTATCAAAATATCCATTTTGATGAACATAGTCTAATGTGCGATTTGTCTGCTCCTGCACTTATTTCATCCCAAGTCAAGCACCGCTGATGCTGTTAGAAAAAATGACAGTTGGGAAAAAAAGGCTCTTCCTTTCCCTTGCTCCTATGGCAACCATGAAATACACTGACCACATTTGAGTCACGTCTGAGAGCTGATTATACAATGGATAACTGAAATTAATAGCAGCGTGTTGATTATCTGCAAAGTATAGGCTAATTATGAAATATGAGTATGTTTTATAGACTGAAAAGTCATAGGGCATTAGTCAGGCAATGCCAGCACCCCCCGTGGTGTTGACACAGGCAATAAGCAGACCCATTTAGTCTCGCTCCATAGGGCTTCTAATGGAGCATGGAGGTTAATGTGAGCTGCCGACAGACTCATAGTCCTCCTAGCACTCTCCCTCATCAGCAGCCCATTTCGTCATCCCTAATAAAAAGTGATAGCCTATCCTCAGATTCAGCAATCATGGGTAATGAGAGAGGAAGAAGAATGTACAGATGACATGATTCATGCTTGCTGTAATTCCACCCTGTTGTCAAATTATACGTGGTAATCAGATGATGTTGGTTTTTGCGGTGAATAATATCTGATTTCCCCCGGGAGTATTGACTCAGGAAGTGGTGCTGAACAGGAGGGAAGCTATTCTGTCACAGACTGGTGTGAAAATGACACTGCATTATTCAGGGCTAGAGGGAGTAATATGAGCATACTGATGAAAAATATTTGTATAATAATGGTGATGAGTTTGAGTGCCGTGTCAAAAGAAAACAACTGCAAAGTTCCTGCTTGCGCTATGGGGAGGGTCGTATGTTGTTAGCCAGAAACTATTGGTCATACTCCATTCCTGGATACCTCAGAGCAAAACCTCTTAACGAGCTGCTGGGAGTCAAGCTGAAAATGGGAGGATATCCTTCTTCGGTAGTCTAAGGAGACCTCTCATATACACTAGATGTTTCATGTCGTGTTGTGGTGACGGACATAAAGCTTCTGTGAGACCTGGCCACTAAGAATGAAGCCCGTTGCTCTCTATCTGCAAGTGCCAAGGCTGAAGATGGGCATATATCGGCGATATGCTGTTGTCATTATGTCCTCTCTGAACACAAACTAGTTTAGCTTGCCTCCATTATGCTCCATGGGTGCACGTTTTTTTTGTCAGTGTGTGTACTCTTACTCTGCGTGTGCCAGTGTGCTGACATGCTGTGCAGGTCCTGTCTGTCATAGCCTAACCTTCAGCTTCGCTTTGGTCCTGCGTCAGCACTTTCATGAGACCTGCTGTGACAGACAGCATCAGCAGATCCAATCAGGTCTGGAGACAAAGCATTCACAGGTCACCACCGTCCACAGATAGGGGTCGTAGAGCGCTGTCTTGAGCTGGCAGAGAGCGAGTCAGAGACAGAACAGGCAATCTCTGGAGGTCTTACTGGTTTACAGGACAGCCATGTTTTATTCATCTCCCCACACACGCAATGACACTTCAACACAATATATTTATGTGCAAATACACATGGTCTGCGGTAATTAGGGATGAATTATTATATATACAGTGTAACAAAAAACACAGTTTGGAGAATAGAGTTGGTACCTGGAAGTGGTGCAACTGGGCAGAACAGAAATTGCATGGTCTTCAACCAGAACAAAAAAAACATCCTTGAAAAATCGACCATCTGAAGAAGACAGAGGAGTCTGGGCGCCAGTGTCAGTTTGCTCTCTCACTCACCAGCTGTGCACTAGTTCTGTGTGTGTGCATGTGTGAGGGGGTGCAGTTGGCTCATATAGGGGCGAACTTTCGATGTGTGTCTGGGAAAGAACATTAGTACAGAAATATACAAAACACATTTTGCTCGACAAATCCAATCATTCTGTTCAATTTGCACCCGTTACTCAAATAACTTAGGTAGTCCCATCATGCTGTTCACAACCCTGGCATTCATTTTTAATGCAGGTTGTAGGTTAATGCAAATTTGACAGGATTTCAATATGACTGGTTTTCAACAGGAATTACATTATTTTGAAAGTCAGGATAACGAAATTGCAGGTTGGATTGTACAACCCTGTTTCCAAAAAAGTAGGGACGCTGTGCAAAATGGAAAGAAAAACAGAATGCAATGATTTGCAAATCATTTAAACCCTATATTCAATAGAAAATAGTACAAAGACAACATATCAAATGTTGAAACTGAGAAATGTTATTGTGTCTTGAAAAATATATGCCCGCTTTGAATTTGTTGCCAGCAACAAGTTTAAAAAACCTGGGGCAGGGGCATGTTAACCCCTCTGTTGCATCACTTCTTTTAACAATACTCTGTAAGTGTTTGGGAACTGAGGAGACCAACTGCTGTAGTTTTGAAGGTGAAATGTTTTCCCATTATTTCAGCATTTTACACAGCATCACAGCTTTTTTGGAAACGAGGCTGTATGCTTTTTTTTATTTTTTTTTTACATTTGGACACGTGTATTTGAGCTAAATTTCAACCACATTCATTGATAAAGGCCAATTTAACAAATCACACACAGAAAATGAAACTTTGAAACCATTTATGCAACAGAAATGCAAATTCCTTACGCTAAAAATGTAGTACCCCCTTACCTTTACCATCACATGAAATGGTTAAAGGTGCCGGATGTGGTTGTGTCCAAATAATACAAAGCCATTTCCATGCAATATGAAGGCTATCTGTCAAAAGCTGAAGCTGAACTGAACTCTAATTTTGTAACAGAACAATGATCCAAAATACATAAGCATAGGTTCAACAGAATTGCTCAAAAAGAAGAATCGGGGGTTATGGAACGAGTCAGAGCCCAGATCTGAAGTCTGTCGAAATGCTGTGGTGAGACTTAAAGCAGGCTGTGTTTGAAAATAATCCCTATAACATGAGACTGTTAAAGCAGTACTGTTAAGAAGAGTGGGCAAAAATTCCTCCCAGTCGATGTAAGAGACTGATTGACAGTAGCAAAAAATGGCTACGTGAAGTCATTTCAGCCAAAGGGGGAACCCCAGCTGGGTGTACTTATTTTTCCTGATATTAATTGCATTTCTGCTTGCTTTAGTTGCAATAATGCTTTCAAAAATATTTTTTTTGTGTGATTTGTTAAGTTGACTTACCTATTAATGAATGTCCACATATGTAAAAATGACAACAGGGGGTGTACTTACTTTTTCACATGACTTTACATCCATTCAAATCCAATTAGTCAGAGAAGAGCACTTTAATTAGAACACATTTTTCTCAGTCAGGCATAGTGAAAAGAGGAATGGAGTCTTCTGTCTTTCTCTGGATTAGTTAGTTACTTTTGTCTTTATATCCATACTATAATGTCTTGCGGATTAGTTATTGTTTAGTGATTATGTAAAAGATATCACTCCACAGGCAGAAGATCTGATATTAGTGATATCCATTTTGATTGGGCTAATCACTTCAGTACATCAGTTGCTTTGACTGTCTAAATGGAGGGTTTGGGAATAATTAGGTGATGGGTGGACAGAAGGATGCTATCAGATCTTGTCTAGTGGCCATCAAATCAGAGTGAGACAATTCGGTAGCAGTCTCCAAGGTCTGTGTGTGGAGATGTGGGTGCATTTTTGTCTAGACATTGTCTGGTAGACTGTGAGGGTTTGTATTAAAAGAGAAAGAATGGGTCGACAACAATGTGCGATGACTCCCTGTAATCACTGTGATGTGTTTTTCTCTCTCTTGCAGCACATTTGCCACACGCACATACACACAAACACACACACGGCTTACACACAGACACACACGGCATACACACACACACACATCATGAGCAACATCTATGAGTCTGCGGCCACCACCCTTGGCCTGTTCAACAGCCCGTGCCTGGCCAAAGTGGAGCTGCGGGTGACCTGCAAGGGCATCTCGGACCGTGACGCCCTGTCCAAGCCGGACCCTTGTGTCCTCATCAAAATGCAGTCCCACGGACAGTGGCTGGAGGTAGGCGCCCACTCGCTCTGTTCCGACCTGTCACTAGCATAGCAGTGCCATTCCCACAATCCCGTTCAGTTTTTGATTACATTTTTTTACCCACCATTGTTTGGCTCTTGCAATGCGAGTGCGTGTTTAGGCATTTAGTATCAGTCAAAAGTTTGGACAGGCTCACCCATTCCCTTGAATGAAGCACATGGTTGATCGCTTCATTTGTCTTTTAATCAAATGATTCCGGTTTTAATTGTGTCATTCATTTATGATCCCTGTGTCGTCCATCTGGAAATTCAAATTAACCTTGTACTGCAGATGTGCAGTGATAGCTTTACTGCCTTCAACAACAGAGACACTAAGAACGAGGTTGGAAACATGTTGCGAGCTAGCTAGTTAAATTAGTAGATAGAAGCTAACTTGCTCTCCCTTCTCTGGCATAGGCATCAGCCACAATCCATTTTAAGGTGGTCAGGTATTTAGTTTAGCCCACTAGAACTAAACCATGATAGTTTTCATTTGGTATCTTGGTAATTTAGCTACATACCATGATGTCTGACCAACAAGGCACAGATTTTCATATCACAGCTCCATTTTCCATCTCAGTTGATTCTTCCTCCTGGCATTCTCCTGCTGGTCTCTTTCTCTTGAAGCTCAAAATTATAAGGTTGAGGTCTATTTGATTGTAGGTTTCTTCTATAATTTAGGTAATGCTATATGTTGCTAAATGTTAATGTTCATAAAGTATTCAAACATTTTTCCAAATGTTTTTGAACGTTACTGCCTTATTCTAAAACGGATTAAAATATTTTTTTCCTCATCAATCTTCAAACAATATTCCATGATGACACAGTAAAAACAGGTTTTAGGATTTTTTTGCCAAAAAAAAAAAAAGAAATGTGGCACATCTGTATTTTGAGAGCTTGTCCTATTCTTCTCTGCAGATCCTCAAGCTCTCTCAGGTTAGTTTGGAAGTGTCGCTGCACAGCCATTTTCAGGTCTCTCCGGAGATGTTGGATCGTGTTCAAGTCCGGTCTCTGATTTGGCCACTCAAGGACATTCCCAGACTTGTTCCGATGCCACTCCTGCATTGTCTTGGCTGTGTGCTTAGGGCCATTGTCCTGTAGGAAGGGGAACATTCGTGCCAGTGTGAGGTCCTGAGAACAAGTTTTCAACAAGGATCTAGATGTATTTGCTCCATTTTTGGTTGGTCATTACTAGGTATTGTGTGTAGGTTGATGACGAAAATAACCAACTTAATTGGATACTTTCTGAATGCACTGTATCTTGGAGGGTATTGCCGAGCCCTTGCTGGAAGTGGTTAACTATCAGTGTGGCTCGCCGCTTTAACAGTCTTCACCTACGTCCACGTCTAGCATGGCCAGCTTTCTATTTCAGGATGTTATAGTTCAGGTGTGGCTCAGAAATATATAATTGGTTACAGTCCAGGTTTACAATGTTGGGAACAGTGCCATACAAGCTTGATGCATGTCTGCACAGCACATTATGGATTGGCTGGGTTTAAAGGGAAGCATGACTTAATGGATGTTCTGCCAGTTCTTTCCAGCTATTTAAATGTGGTGGGTTGGAAAGTACCCTCTCCTTCTCACTTTTCATGACTTTTAGAGGGTTTCTTCTCCCGTATTCTGATTGGCTCAGAGCTTGTGTCTGTCGAGTAGTGATTGAACAATGCAAATTGCTAGAAAGCCAAGTGATCGCAAAGTCTATAATCACTGCAGCTGCATGTTGCACCATTTAACATATTTACCAGTGCTGCTCTCCCTTGCGCTTGTTAGGAATAATGTCCCTCCTACAGTAGTACAAGAACCGTAGCCAACATCAAGTAAAGTCAGCATTCCTTCAGTTCTTATTTGGCCCCATTGGTCTGCTTTCTGCTTCCTGTGGCATTTTTCACAGTAATTCAACAGAATTCTCCTCATGGCAGGCAATGTGAACAAGGTTCTTCACAGCGTAATTTTTCACAAATTAAAATAATATGCAAAAGGCTGAATTAATGGTTTAGTAATAATCCTGGGTAGAAGATTTATGACATAAACATGAAGGACTAGGGGCTCCCCAGTGACCAGGCAGTCTAAGGCACTGCAGTGTATCACCAGAATCAGGGTTAATGTCCTGAACATGGCCTGCCGGCCATGCCCAGGAGTCCCATAACAGGCGTTGTAAAGGGCTCAGCACCGCCCACATGTTGAGGGAGTGATGATCCTACTGTTGCGCTCTATTGACTCCCTGTGGTGGGCGTTTGGCAAAGCCAAATTCCCCACAGCACCCTACTTCCTGAGGCTATGATGGCCTTCTATTGTTTTACACCCCTACATCACCAGTCAAAGTAGAACATGTGTGTCTATGCATACGTATGTATGGGTGTGTGCTTTTTCGTTACTCAGATACAGAATGAATTGGGATTGGGAAGGCTGACAGGTAGCCTTTTCTTTAAACAAAAATGATTTGTTTGATATCTTTCATTATTTACAACACTGTCTATTTTTTCTTTCAATTGGAAATGGTTTGTGTGTTATTGTGTGTGTGTTTCTATCTTATATACGGGTCTGTATCACCATGAAATAGATTTCACACGGCTCTACAGATTGGCTGTCAGCCACTAAGCTGAAAGGGCTACCAGCATCTGTTATCTCCAGTAATGGTCATGCGACTGTACACATGTGAGCGTACAGTCGGCCTGTGTCTGAGTGTATGTTACAACATGATTAATTAAGCCAAAATTCTAGGTCTGTGTCGATGGAATGCATCATGTTTGGTGACATTTCCTGGTATGTGGTTGTGTGTGGTTGTGTGCATGCATGCTTAATATATTGCGGCAATCATTCCCATAGTTATAGGGTAGGGGAACAAAATAAAACAGTGAAACTGCCATTATGCACTCCTTTTTCATGAAGTTCCCTTTAGTGTTCCTCCCAGTAAGAACTGATAATTGTTTTACTGTGAAGTTGGCACCGATTTTAAATGGTACCTATGAACTAATGATAAGCATTACATCTATGCGCCCATACACAAGGTGCATACGACGATAAAACACAATGTTTGGTGAGGTAATTTACGTGACACCAATTGACGGCTACCACTCATCCTAAACCTATGCGTAATTCCTATTCCTGAACCTAACCCCTAAGACAAAAATATCCTAAAAGTAAGGATTGGCAAGATGTATTTCTGTCATTGGTATAAGTCCTCACAAGTATTTTAATAAGTGTAGATACAAACTGAAAATTTTCATGTCATTTTCTTAGGTTTTGGAGCAAGACTTGTTTCACAAACTCATAAAGGATATGAAGAGAGAAACAGCCAGTTACAGTTAATTGTTTTTGTCTTAGGTTGATAGATAGTATTCAGAGCTGCTTGGAGCTGCAGCTTGCAATTTTGTTGAATAAGAAACTTTGGCAGACACCAGAAACAATTGCAATGCTGAAACACCAGGCAAAAATATTCCTTAGAAATGTCTGTAAGTGTATATATGGAGAATGTTTGCGGTGTGGATAGGGTACGGTTTGATAATATGAGAGTACCATTTCAGATTTGAAACTGACAACCTCAATTATGGACATAATGTTCCCCAATGGGAGTATATTGGCCAGGGGACGAGTCCAGAGAAAAGGGACCATCAGAGTAAATGTGAGGAAGAGGTTTTAGACAAATTGAAAGAAAAAAGATGGGCACTACCCATTTAAGTGGAAATGGCATTCCCTTTGTGTGACAATGGGACACCTCTTTAAAAGGGAATGAGGACGAATGTATCTAAGATTTGTCTAAGTCCATAAATTGCTTGAAGCGCTTGTTGGACTGTCTCTCTATGCAGGCAACTGTAATAATAATTGTCTTTTGGCATTCAATTACAGCCTTGCAGACCTTTGGCAGTATAGTTGTCAATTTGTTGAGGTAATCTGAAGAGATTTCACCCCATGCTTCCTGAAGCACCTCCCACAAGTTGGATTGGCTTGATGGGCACTTCTTACGTTCCATACGGTCAAGCTGCTCCCACAACAGCTCAATAGGGTTGAGATCCAGTGACTGTGCTGGCCACTCCATTATTAACAGATTACCAGTTTACTGCTTCTTCCATAAATAGTTCTTGCATAGTTTGGAGGTGTGATTTGGGTCATTGTCCTGTTGTAGGAGGAAATCGGCAATCAAGCGCCGTCCACAGGGTATGGCATGGTGTTGCAAAATTGAGTGATAGACTTCCTTCTTTAAGATCCCTTTTAACCTTAAGATCCCAAGACTTTAACCTTTTGCCAGACCGCATAAGCGGAGCCAGCCAAGAAGAGTAAATGTCTCTTACTGAATGAGTGAGTGAGTGAGTGAGTAAATGAGTGAGTGAATGACTGATTGACTGACTACCCCTTGTTAAATAGTTAGAGACACGGCCTGCCATGTCTCAGGTGACTGGTGTTCGAGCCTTGCCGCAGTCAAAACAAATTATGCATTAGGATTTATTCAGAATGGACAAAATCTTTGCTGTCTACAACCATCTGTAGCTACGTTATAGTAAGCCTAAAATAAAACTGTTTATGGTTATATTGCGACTATTTCTGGTGGATTTTCAAAGTATACATCCGTGCCTGCTTTTTGGGGGTAATGTAGATCACAACCTCTTGTGCAGTAAAAGTGGAGGGGTTTCCATGATTCTCTTGTCTTTTCACTTGACAAAATAGTCAGTTATCTTCACCTATATTGATAGTTATTGTATCAATGTCATTCACAAATGAAAGAAAAACAAACGTTGTTGTGCCATGAAATGAAATAGCTTTGCCAGTGTGAAGTACATCTTCAGTCTCTCTAGTGATTGTTCAATTCTTATGACTATTCCAAGTAGAAAGTAGATACTAGTAGGCCTATTACTGGCTAATAAAAGCCATACATTTCATAGATGCTGTATGTGGTGGAAGTAAACTAAAGAAACCTTAGTCAGTTTAACAGAATGATTAATGGTGTCTAGCTAAATATTCAAATTTGGCGTGATGTTAATGCGTGACAAAATTATCTAATGTCAAGACACAATTTTCTGATGAGGTAGCATGTCCCAATTGGTCCCAATACTGGCATACCAGCTTACTATATACAAAACAGTACGTACTTCACCATCATCTGCGAAGTACATACTTGTAGTACGTAGTATGTAGTATGCTATTTGAGATTCAGCCAATGCTTTCAATTTCCTTGTAGGTTACATGTCGTAGTAGTTAGCTATTCAACTGTTATTGTATGGACGACCATCTATAATCTATGTACAAGAGTACACTTTAGTTCCATTAATAAACGTTCTGTTGCCCATGTTTTTTCAGCAAAAATGTAAAGGCTTGGATACAAGTTGCATTTGTAGACTATATGCAGGTGGTTTGCTGCGAGCAAGCTGTGTGGTCTAGTGGGCTCGTCCCTGACCTTTAATATTTTGACCTCGGTTCGATTCCCCTCTCAGACGTTCCAATTTTTGTCCCAGTCCTCATCTGTCTGGTCACGCTTCTGACCTGGATTAGGTTTTATAGACTCTGGACACAGCCCACATTTATTAATTATTACAACTTGTACTCTTGAAATGTTCACCCGGCACAGCCACAAGAGGACTGGTCACCTCTTCGTGCCTGGTTCCTCTCTAGGTTTCTTCCTACATTTCGGCCCCTCTTAGGGAGTTTTTCCTAGCCACTGTGCTTCAACACTATTGTTGCTTGATCTTTGGGGTTTCAGGCTGGGTGTTCTGTAAAAGCACTTTCTGACAACTGCTGATGTAAAAAGGGCTTAATAAATAAATTTGATTGATTGATTTTCTGCTGTCGCAGAACAACACATATCTACTCTGTAATACTTATATATTTAAAATAATTATTGTATTACATGACCCTTTTATATTTTTATTGTTTTCTAAAGAAACAAACCAGCCATGGAGTGAGTGGAGTCATGTTTTTTATTATACGTACTGTATAGCTATTAGCTAGCCATCCACAGTAATCTTTGTACAAGAGTACACTTTAGTTCCGTTAATAAATGTTCTGTTGTCCATGTTATTTCAGCAAAAATGTAATGGCTGAGGTAAAAGTTGCATTCCTGCTATTTAAATAGTATTATGGTTAAAGACACAGTCTGACACATAGAAAACCACGTATCGAAACCAGCCAGGGACAACAGCATTCATCCCTTCTAATTGTGGGCTAGGCTTGCCTGGTTCTTTTTTGGTTTTAAGATCCCAGATTTTAACCTTTGGTTCCGGTACAGCATTGCATGGGTCTGTGTTTCAGGTGGAAATGATGGTCTGCTGTTGTCTGTGTGTGGGTCTGACTTGCTGCCAGTTTTGCTCTAGGATACTTTGTTGGTGACTATAAAAGTTGTTGTGTGGTACGTGCCCCATGAGCTGTGTAATGGATTTGATGTTTCATAATCAACAGACTGCAGGATAATCAACTTTGGGTCAGGATAGACAAACACATTTGCTGGATTAACATACAGTAGTTACGTTATAGTAAGCTTTAACTGAAATTGTATACGGTTGTATTTCGACTGTTTCTGGCATGGAAAAGTTCATCTTCAGTCTCGCTAGCAATTGCTCAATTCTTATGATTAATCCTAGGAAGTTAATAGATACTAGTAAGCCTATTACTGGCTAATAAGCTGTTAAAACGGTCAGTGGCAAACGCCATACATAGACGCTATTTGTGGTGGTGGTAAACTTAGTAAGAAATATTAGTCAGTTTAACTGTATCAATTTCATTCATGAATGGCCAATTAACTATTAAAACGGCCAGTGGCAAAAGAGGATTTGTTCAGGATAGAGACAAGAGGCTATACTGACACCCAGCAAATGTACAGCTTTGTGATGTAGTGGTTAATGACACACCCTTTCACATGGATGACCCAGGTTCGAATCTTGAGATGGCAACACTTTCTTTTGCAGGCCGGCTGAACTAGGCTTGCCTGGTTTCTTGTTTTTAACAGTTTAACAGTTTTCAGCTGTGCTAACATAATTGCAAAATCTTTTTTAATTGTTACATAGCCTTTTAAAATTGTATACTTGGATTAGCAAGCACAACGTGCCATTGGAACACAGGGCTGATGCTGATAATGGGCCTCTGTACGCCTATCTAGATGTTCTATTGAAAATCTGCCATTTCCAGCTTTAATAGACATTTACAACATGTCTACACTGTATTTCTGATCAATTTGATGTTATTTTAATGGACAGAAAATGTGCTTTTCTTTCAAAAACAAGGACATTTCTAAGTGACCCAAAACTTTTGAATGGTAGTGTACATTTCAGTCACATATTTTAAAGTTGACCTTTTCTAACATCTCCCCAAAAAACAGGCCGTTGCCTTGTGCATTTTGTTTTTCACTTCAATAATCATGATACACTAAGTTCTATCAAATCGCTATTGTGGGGGTAGAGCAATATAACCAGATTACGCTGCACTCCCACTAGCTCGGCCCTGCTTGAGTGCATAGAGACAGTCCAACAACAGCTTCAAGGCATTTATGAACAAATGTGGGATATTCATTGTTATTCCCCTTTAAAGAGGTGTCCCATTGCCACACAAAGGGGAGTGCCAATTCCATTTAAATGGGTAGTGATTATCTTTTTCTCTCTCAATTTCTCCCTCTAAAACCTTTTCCTCACATTTACTCCTTTTTCTCTGGACTCATCCCCTTGCCAATATACTCCCACTGGAAAACATTATTTCCATTATTGAGGTTGTCATTTTCAAATCTGAAATTTACCAAAAGAGGACACTGGCTCATCACAATACAAAGCCCAGACCTTAGCTCCTCTGACATTTCAGACAGGAAGTATCAATATTTCCCAAAACACAGTGCAAACATGGCATGACAGGACCGAGGGGTATGGATAATAATGACAAGATGAATGGTGGTTTTAAGAAGGCTTTGGAGTGTGCTTGTTATACATTGGACAACACACATGCATACAGATATGAGAGGAAATTGGTATATAACCACACTTTAACTGAAGAAAAGTGGTTATTTGACTTATTTGTCACCCATTTCAACCATTTTCTGGGAATCTGATTCATTAATGTTTTGGTATGTATTTGCAAAATGAGATGTTGCATACACTCAGTAGCTAATCAGGCACACCATCCTGTTCAGGAGAATGTATCGTACCTACCAACAATGAATCACACTGGCATTGAAGCGTTCAGTTATGGGCAAAATGTGTGACCTAAGCAGCTTTGAGTGTGATGCTGTATGACTGTTGGAGCCAGGTGTTTCCAGTCCCTCAGAAACAGCCACCCTTCTGGGCTTTTCGTCCACAACAATGTCTAGGGTTTATTTATTGGTCGGAAGATAAGTCACTTTTCTCTCTATGAGAGTTCACCCACTTATTCTACCACCTTCCTTATCCCCCATCCATCACTTCTCTCTCCTTTCTACCCTCTCTCTCTCTTCAATCTCTCTTTCTTCACCCCCCCCATCATCCTCTCCCTTTCTCTCCAGCGTCTTTGACCCTTTCACATTCCCCTTCTCTCTCTTTTCTCACCCTCACTTTCTTTCCCTCGGCTCCCCATTCTCTGATCTCTGTCCCTCGCTATTCATTTTTTTCTTTCCCGATCCTTCATCTCCCTATCTTTCCTCTTTCTCTACCCATCCCTCCTCTCTCTCTTCTTCTTTACAGACTAGATATTGACAAATAGGAGTGGAAAACCATGGTTACAATCATAACCTTAACCAATGTGGGAAGAAATTGTCCAAAACATTATTTCAAACTAAATAATAATAATAAAAATGCATCACTCATTCACTTTTTGTGAGTGAATTCAAGTGCTAATGCAAGAGAATCAATGCTTTTTGATGACATGGTAAATTAAACAAATAGGCCTTTAATCTATGGGCACCCACTCAAAAAGAAAAATGCAACAGCAACAAATAATGTGATCAGCAACAACAACCCCACTGCGTACCAAAGGCTGCCTAACACCATTTAAATCAACAGCTCTGACAGCCAAGGACCATCAGTATGACCCATCAAAATACCTGTTCACTCCTTCTGGGCAGACATGGGAAGTTACAGATCACATGTAATATTTTTGATAAACTTTCATTGAAATCCATTACATTACCAGCAAAAAAATAATACTTATAAAACTGTGTTTGATCTGGTTTCTGACGTAGTTAAAAACATATTTCTGACAATATGTTTTTAAGACAATAAACGATTGTCTTAAAAACATATTGTCTCTACTTCAAAACCAAACGTTAGGGTTAGGGTTTTTGGTGCTGGATTGACTGCCCTACAATCAGCATTGGCACACAAAGGCTGGGACACACATACAGATTAAACACCAGAAATCACTTCATTCATTTTTCTCTTGTTTTGGTCGTTGAAAATATATGTCTACGTTTATAGTAGCCTATTGCATAAAATACAGTTTAGCAATCTACTATGATGCATCTTTGCCAGACTTACAATAGACTAAAACGATAATTTTTACATTTCAGATAGGACTTAATAGTCATACTTGCCGGATGTCTAAAATTGGACGTAACATTGCATTGCGCACAATATGATTGGATGAAGATTCAACATACACTATATGTAGGGCCGTTGCTAACATGGGGAAAGATAGATATGATTCACGGGGGCCATGGCTTGGCAGGGCCCTCTGATAGTAATTGCACCAATGTCGTCCATTAGTGAGGGGGCCCAGGCGTATATCTTTTCAGGTGGCCCAGGATTTCTGGGAATGACCCTGACCATATGACAAAAAGTATGTGGACAACCGACCATCACACCTGTATGAACTTGTTGGGCATTCCATTCCAAAACCATGGGCATTAATATGAAGCTGCCCCCCCCCCCCCTTTTAAGGTATAACAGCCGCCACTCATCTGGGAAGGCTTTCCTAAAGATTTTGGAGTGTCTCTGTGGGAATTTGTGCCCATTCAGACAAAAGAGCATTTGTGAGGTCTGGCACTGATGTTGAATGAGAAGGCCTGGCTTGCAATCACCGTTCCATTTTATCCCAAAGGTGTTCAGTGGGGTTGAGGTCTGGGCTCTGTGCAGGCCACTCGAGTTCCTCCACACCAACCTCGTCGGGAGGTGGCGTTCTCCTGGCATCTGCCACACCCATATTAGTCCTTCAGATTGCCAGATACTGAAGCGTTTTACTACTCCAGCCGACATTTGTCATTGTGCATGTTGATGTGAAGCTTGCGTACAGCTGTTCAGCCTTGGTAACTTATTATGTGAAGCTCCCGACACACAGTTCTTGTGCTGATGTTGCTTCCAGAGGCAGTTTGGAACTCTGTGGTGAGTGATTCTAGAGATGATATCCCATGACAGTGCCACGTTTAAAGTCACTGAGCTCTTTAGTATGACCCATTTTACTGCCAATGTTTGTCTATGGAGATTTCATGGCTATAGGTATGTGCTGGATTTAATACACCTGTGAGCAATGGGTGTGGCTGAAACACCTGAACTCAATAATTAGTACGGGTGTCCACATAATTTTGGCCATATAGTGTATTACAGGGAAGTTATTATGATATCTGCGAGGAAAAGTGTATGCACCAGCCACTATGTCCAGTGATAGCCCGGCATACATTTGTATTATCCAATCTCTGGACTCAAGAGAAGCAAAATTATATCCCTAGTCGATACTGTCTGCTTACATGATTGACTTTAAAAGTGCATCTCCGATTGGCCTATTCCAGTCACACAAAGTCCACAAAGCTTCCTTCACCCATGCTGCAAAACATACTCCGGTAAAAATTACCATCCCACCAATGCAGTGCTGGATTTTGTCATTCATAGGCTTGCTGCAAATAGTCACCATAAGAAATTGGTCTCTGTATTTCGCTTTGTTACCAATGCCCAATACAACACTCATCAGTGTGAACTCATCAGTGTGAACACGCTCTAACTGGCCACTGCTGCGCACGCAACTCCAAACTCACTGGTATCAGTCCCTCATAGGCAAATCTCCTTAGCTCCCTCCTCAATATATCTCTGTTCAATAGAAATCTGTGCACCAAAAGCTTACTCAGGTCATTCCTAAACTCTATAGTTTCTTTAGCAGTCATTTTTTTCTGTTAACTGCAGCCAATGACCGGGAATGAACTGGAGAAGACTCTAACACTTCACACTCATCATACTTAAAAAAACAATTTTCTGAACTGCGATCTGATCACTGTACCTGCTAAGCATCTCATTACATCTATATATGAATGTATCACTTCATATGGTGAACTCCTACAAATGTACAAGTCATTACTATAAATGAGAATTGCTCAATAAAAAAAATGAATAGAATTTTACCAGCTACCCAGTGCTGTTGCTTGTGAAAACTGAGTGGTTTAACCACTCAGTTTTGGGGTCCACAGGGCAGAACTGATACAGTGCTTGGATGATACGGATATCTCTTGGTCTTTTTTATACAGGGATTTAAATCACACAGCTGCTCTCTGATTTATTTGTGCCTTACTGGTTGTGGTTATTAATGGCTGTTCACAAATGGCTAAATGTGGCATAAACCCAATAATGGTTAAATTGAAGTTAAGCTTTAGACACTGGACAGTCTGTGAGAACTCTATACTTGCTGCAGTTCGGGTCCCAGCCCATACAGGATATAGTAGCCGACCTTGTGTCAAAAACTACCACTATTGGGGATTTTACTGATATCTAATTGTGCTAGTTGATTTATTTTACTGATATTTAATTGTGCTAGTTGATGTATTTTGCTGATATCTAATTGTGCTAGTTGATTTATTTTTAAAGGCCTATCAGACCCAACACGGTCAGACGTGAAATTTGAATAGCTGAAGTGATTGTGATATGAAATGTAATAGAAAACGCCCACAACAGGCCTGTAGTATTTGTAATGTACGTCAATTATTTTTCACATCCAAACAACCCATTTTGGTAGTGCTCAAGGAATGCCATTCCATGAAAGCACCATTTCTTTTTCAAAAATGTTTTCAAGCAATGTGTCCTCTATGATGAGAGAAACTAATAACTGAGGTAGGCAAATATTTTATATTAAGGTAATATGTTTTTGGCGTTAATGATAGCCCAGTTGCTTAAAAGATCAATCAGGAGCTGATTGTTTATCTCGCCTTGACTCATACTTCATTTCTTTTGTAAATAACCTCAGATCAGAAGTGAACCAAGGATTGGATCTACTTTTCTAAAAAGTTGAAAACGCTTGTTTGTCATAGCACTGAATAAATTTGAGAACTTGTTTAAAGTGAATTCATATTCTGGTATAGCTGAAATATGGTCAGGGTCACTACTTGCTGAAGCACGGCATAGCCCAAGGAATCTCTGATACAGCCAATAGGAAATGACACTAATATCCAGAGAAATAATTTCACATGCAGCTTAATTATGTCCTTGGGGTCATTATAAAATTATCACATATGATAGTTTACATCCGGTCAACTTAAGTGTATCCAACATTTTTGCCACAAAAAGAATGCTCAGCATATAGGGCATTGAATAGTCAGTCATGTGGAGACTACAGTCATGTGGAGACTCTTCTGGTTACTGTCCTGTCGGTTGCTTGTTTTTCGACTCAGGTCCTGGAATGCTTGTTACATCATATTATCAAGGTTTGGAATTACAGTCTGTATTGTGGGATGGATTTGAAAGACCAATAGAAAATACCACCGGTCTCTTGGGTAAATGTGATTTAGGTGGGGAGTTTTGAGTTCTTTGTGAGCCACGATTGTAACATTGAGGGATGTTTTGCAAAAATACATTGTGGAATGATAATGTACTAGGAAAGATGGAAGGATCTGTGGACATTGGAGGGTTGGAATGCAAATTAGGTTGATACACTAGGATATCTAACAGAATAATTATTTAGAAATTATGTAAAACTTTTCCTTTGTTTATCCTAGTGGTCCTGATTGTGGGAGTACTCAAATTCCTCTGGGCCGGGATGGGTGGGAGATCTCTCAGGCAGAGATATGCTTCCCTATCCAATGGAGTTAGCAATGTCCTTATCACATAGGGAATTATCCACATCAAGATGTTTAAATGAGATATCAAAGGACAGAATATAAGTGTTTTCTTATATTTCATTTATTTGAATTAATTATTTTATGGCATCCTCCATTCAGGATTGGAGTAGGTGTGGTACAGTAACTTCCAGAGGAGACTGTGGGTCTTAGTCTTTGATCCCGCCCAAGGAATATCCCCTTGGACAGCCTTTGGGCAGCTTTTAAAATAGCAGGAGTGTCTTTTGTTGGTTTGCAGCTCTGTTGTGTTGTCTTGTTTGGTGTAGCTGTATTGTGTTGTGGTCTTTTTTATTGTAGCATGCGGGTCCTGTCTGTAAATATCTGGTGGGCGTGGCAGCATGCAGGGTCCTGTCTGTAAATATCTGGTGGGGGGGGGGCAGCATGCAGGTCCTGTCTGTAAATATCTGGTGGGCGGGGCAGCATGCAGG
>JACXGI010000772.1:0-61783 GCA_016801175.1 Esox masquinongy | reverse complement strand
ACCCAAATCTTGATTTTAAACCCCCCATTTAAAAATGTATTCTAATTGTATGTGTACATACTTTGCCCTTTGGACCTTTCCTCATTTTATTGACTATAACACCATCTCTGCTACATCTCTGCAGCTTCTATAGTTTGTTTTAGATTGTATGAATAAGAAGAAACACTTTGTGGTACATTCTAATCGACCTGTCTAAGATTTTCGACACTGGGGTTCGCTCATTATTTGTACAGAGGTTTTCACCAGTTTAGCCAAACCAGACTCTGTGTAGCTTGTTTAAAAATGATTGAAATGATATAACAAAATAGTGTGTATTTTGTTATTGTTTTTTAATAAGGTTTTCCAGAAATCACAGCAACTTAACGCTACATTTAATATAAGAAATAGTTTTCTGTGGTTTCTTGCACTTTATCATTGTAACTGCATCCTGTGCTATAGTGAACGTCAAGTGACCCATCCCCCCTTTATTTAAAGCAACTGCCTTTAAAAATACTAGTGCTCTGCATTAACCTTATGTGCGTTCCTGGTTAGACATGGTTTAGCTTTTCTGCATTCTGATAATTATTGGAGGGCACTATGGTTTTGAATGTGCAGTTTTAGATGGTGAACTACTGTACTTGTGCATAGGGGAGAATAATTACTCAGATAAAGGAAAGGTAAGTGCTTCTGTACTTAGAAAATAAGCTAATTACTCTATGTACAGTAATACACACAGTAATAATACACCTCCTTATAGTTAAGTAATGATGTCATAAGTTTTGGTTCAGATTCTGGTAAAGAGGTGGTCTTGGGTTCTTTTTAAGTGTGCCCTTGTCAAAGTGCCCAATGTGGCCCCTGTAAAGTGTTCACTTGTTTTCTCTCAGCTAGACTATTCTGCCAAATGTTGGCATGAGTTGAACATCACTTTTGCATTTATGAGTTTGCTTTCCATCATTAATTCAACTCCAGTTAAAATGGGAAGTATAGCACACACACACAAGCTCATGCACACGCGTACACAAACGCACATACACCGACACACACACAAACGGTATTTTCTTGCTGTCTCCCAATCTCCCATTGGTTTGTCACGCTAGATGCACTCATCTCCAAAATAATTATTGCAACGGTGAGAAGAGCCTAATCGTTTGTGAGCAGTGTAATCCCCTTTGGAGCATTTAGTAATGTGTCTCATCTCAATGTCTAAACACTATCTGATGTAGAATGCGTCTTTGTGAATACACTTCAACATTCATGAACCCATTAAGACATTGCTCTATGTAATTTTGTGATGAAGTGACAGGATAGTGGTAGCCTGATGTAAGAGTGCAGTTGAAGTGGGAACATATGTCAGCCAGGTACCAATTTCAAAGGTTTATGAAAAGGTTTATGAGTAGTTTATAAAATAAACTTGCTTTAGTAGCAGGCTTGCCTGCTGCTAAATATTTAGCTTCTCATGACAGTAACGTTTTATAGTTTTCTACAGTAGGGTCAAGCTTCTGGGATGTGTAATTGGTCATAAAAGTTATTACAGTACACTCCACATAGCCTTTAAATGTACAAATTACAAGGAAAATCACTGTATTTTTGGAGAACCGTTTATTTCCCATTTCCCATCGCCCCGTGTACCCCCCTCTGGGCCTCTATTCTTCATTCAAGACATACAGTAGGAAAAAAGCAGAAAATGGTTTGCTACTGAGAAACTACCTATTACACACCCTGACTGGCTAATATCCACCTAGGAATTTGAAACAGCCCCCAATGAAAGAGAAAATAGGACAAAGTGAGGAGACTTGGGGATTCTTCTCAGCTTCATTTGCTCTGATTTGTGGATCATGGACCACCTCTTATTAGCATCAAGGACGAAAACGTTTCTGTCTATTGAAGGAGGAAGAAAAATGTATTTGGTGTAGGGAGATGGGAAAGAAATTTTGGTCTTTGATTAGTGCCCATCTGCTTCAGGGTAAGCGGTTTAGTGAGTCTTCTGGAAGACACTCAGATCTTTCTCTCCTTCCCTTCCTCATTCCCATCCTCTTTCCCTTCCTTGTTCCCTTCCTCCCTGCACCTGTCTGCATCAGTTCTAGATATCTTGCAGAATCGCATGGAGATTTCTCTGGGGGAGTCACTCAACATTTTCCACTCTGATGAAAGTGCTAACTAAAGTAATATATGGGTCTCTTTTGCTAATTTAGTTTGCGCCTTGGCAACATTGCAATGAGGTTAGCGAGGCAAACACCTTTTATATTAGCCTTTGCCGTTTCAGAAGCAAAATTATTTTTAGAGAGCAGCATTTTATTAACAGGCATGTCTGAGAAAATGCAAATGGCCTTAATTAACTTTTTTCACTCTTCTCCTTTGGTCCAGGCTGTTGGGTGTTAATACATTCTTTTTAGTACACATTCATTACTGTTCAATGTCATTTTGTACGGCTGTGATGTCGGTTAGGCAAGAAATAGGTTTTAGGTTAAAATAATTTACAGTAAACAGTAGAATATGAACACAGTATTGATGCTGTATGATATAAAACTAAAAGGACGACAACATCCAGTGACACTTCATTCAGCAAAACGCTGACTTAATGTTCCAATGCAGTTCTTATTGTCTCTTGAAAATGTACACCCTTTTCTCCCTTCCCCAGTTGTGTTATATCAAATTGTATCTACAACACTGTCTCATCACTAGAACAGATTTGGGTGAGTTAGATGTTGCGGTAAGCCTTCCCCCTAAGCATCCAAGCCAAGCCATTATGCTTTTCTACACACTGCTCGTCTAACCAGATAGTCAGGTGGGCAGAGGTGGCACTACAAGTAACAGACGGGTGTAGTGGATCTGGTAAACTAAATAAGCAAAACTTGGTCCAAAACTGGATCTTTTACGGTATTACGTGATTCATCTGTTGCAAAAAGGCTCAGAGTTTTCCTAATCAAAGTTTTCCTAGTCAGGTCATGTGGTTAAACATGAATAAATCCTGGCTGAAGGGAGGATGAAAACTCAAACAAATCTATCAAATTGCAGCAACCTTGTTTGGAACATGTGTACAGAGCTTCATTATAATATGAAATTGTTATCTGGTATATATGCATTTATGTGCCGGACTACATATCAGTAAATGTTCATTGGTCAGCATGTTCAGAGGCCATGTTGTCTGACATCCTAGTCAGGCAACTATTACGTTAGGAGACCTTCATCCATACATCTCAGGTTTTACACAAATCGTACATTTGGTGGGAAAGAAGTTTTCATTCAAATATCACAGCTCTTGTTATTCTAGGGGATGGACGTGTGTTTAAATAGTTTGGAGCACCACCATGAGGCTAGCTGACATGGCATTGTATGGCCTTTTTACCAACATGCCATCTTGCACCTTATTAGCCGTGCCATCTCATGGGTGTGTGCATTTTATTGTGGCCTTAGGGAATAATAACAACCAGTGGAAGAAAATACTATTTGATTTTACAGTATTGCTGTTGAACCCATAATTGTTCATTTTTATTTGTCATCAATTTATGTAAAATTAAATACATTTCTCTGTGAGTTGCATCCTGTTCTCCATCTGTTCTTCCATGCTGTTTTAGCATGTTCCTTACTGCCCTTATAATACTGCTTACTCAACAGCCATAAGGCACTGCCAAGACGAATATCCCGGCAGCTCATCAATCAGAGTAACAGACAATGAAATTCTTCCCAAAGCTATATTGCTAAATAAAATAAAAAGCTAACAATAATATATACAATACATTTTAAAATGTTTTTATTTAATTATTTGAATTATTTGAACAGTAGCTCTGTTGTGTTTTAGCACATTCTCATACTTTGGGTGTACTTACAAATTACAATTAGTGTATTTCCGGCTAGTCACATCCCAAAGCCACATACTGTAGATTACATGCATCCATAAATGTTTTGGTATCCATGTGGAGTGAAATAACAACCATTAACAACGTTTCCTTTTCACAGTATCTCAGCTGCTGTCCCATTTGGTAATTCCATTGATACTGAGATTGTAGAAAATGTTCATATTTGGGATTTTTGGACAATATTTACACAGTGACATAATAAATACAGCAACAATTTAAAAAGATGCACAATTTTAAAAGCACTGACAAGTGGATAGGCCCTCTGGTGTCATTTGTTGTAAAATATCAAGGGTGATGGCTATCATCCTTCAGGTTGACAAAGTGGATTTTTTTACTGGCGTGGGGCTTTAAATGATCAGGAAAAATAAATCTACATTATACTATACAGCTTCGGAAAAAATTAAGAGACCACTGCACCTTTTTCTTTCTTTTCCAAAAAGTCGAAAAGGAAGGTTTTGAGTGAGGAACAGAAGGGTTAAAATTGAGAGACCACTGCAAATTGAACGCTTCTGTTCCTCACTCAAAACTTTCCTTTTCAACTTTTTTGGAAAGGAAAGAAAAAGGTGCAGTGGTCTCTTAATTTTTTCTGGAGCTGTATATCCTGCTCACCCACTTCTTACATTTATCTCCTATGGGAAATCCGACCAATATTATTGAAACAAAGTGATTAAATATGGATCAACTCTTTTTAACACACAATATTTAACTGCATTTAACACACAACTGTAAAAAAATTTCTATTGTGGTTATGGTTTATAAGTGGCTATGTAGTAGATTTATAGTTTTGCTCTGAAAGTTATTTGTCTCTCTGAAATATAAGTGCCTTTTTTTCAATATATTTCAAACCGAATCATGTCTGTCTTTTTACGTCATGCACAGCAGGCTATAATATGAATGAATAATAGCTCTCTCACACTGTGTACAGTATATATCATGTTTTGGAACTGAATCCTTTAGTGTTGAGTGGGTGTCCTATTTCTTTCTTATTCTCTCTAGTTGTGTGATTAGCATTTTCAACCCAACCTTGTCAGGCTCTCGTGCTTCCTCTCCCTCTCTCTCTCACTCTACAGTATCCCTGTCTAACCACCTCTTATTCCCTACCTCTTTCTCCCTTTCTCTCTTCAGGTTGACAGGACAGAGGTGATCCGTAGCTCCATAAGCCCTACCTTTTCTAAAGTCTTCACGCTGGACTTCTACTTTGAAGAGGTGCAGCGGCTACGCTATGAGCTCTATGACATCAGCAGCAGCCATAACGGCATCAAGGAGGCTGACTTCCTGGGGGCTATGGAGTGCACACTGGGACAGGTGGGACCACCAGCAATGGCGTCCTGAGCATGGCATTTTGCTGACACTGAAAGGAACGTGAATGTGCAAAGATGGACCTCCTTGAGAGTTGCGTGGCATTTTGCTTCTCACAGAGACCTGGTTAAACTGTTTATGCGTCAATATTGTCAAAATATTTAAATGTTTGCTTGTAGATAAATAAATAGTGTCTACAGGCTCACACACTATCTCCCAACCCTGCACACTGGGGGTACATATTTCTTTTAATACATATTTATCATACATATTAATCACACATATATCAAACATTTCTTTTAAGGCCTGATGGCCCATTTACAGTACAGGGCCTTGGGGTTGGGAAACCCTGTGTTAGACTATTGTGTAAGTCAGAGCTAAATTTAGACCAGGTTGTTAAAAGCAGGTAGCAGTTCGGCTCTATAGCCCATTCAGTGTCTTTACTCAAGTCTGACACGTACTCCGTTTCCACTCACAGTGGTGGTCTCTTTCTGAGTATCATTTGCATAGTCACTCGCCTCCGAAATGTGATGCCATGTGCAAATAGCGATAAGGCCAGCAATTAAATAATCTCAGATGATCATTAAAAGTGTTTTGCTACATGCATGTGTTGGCTGAAACCGTTGATGCGTGGCCAGCGGAACTGAAATGTTTCAGCCTGCTGAGCCTCTTATCGTGTGGCAATGCCAAGAGCAGACAATTCCTCCCAACTAACCCTGCCAGATGGTCAATAGGCGCTGCGATCTCCATCTATATGGAAGGAGTCCTCTAGAAGCCCATTTCATGTGCTGTGAATTCCAATATTTGTTTGAGTTTGATCCAAGTTTCAAAGTATCGTTTTCTCTCTCCCTCTTCCCTTTAACTTATGGGAGCTCTTTGCATCGATGAGCTGTTGATTTTGTTGAAGTTTTCAGTTGTGTCTACAAGGAGACTGTGGTAGTGTGTGTAGGCTGCATATCAA
Organism: Esox masquinongy; assembly: GCA_016801175.1. Lineage (NCBI taxonomy): Eukaryota > Metazoa > Chordata > Actinopteri > Esociformes > Esocidae > Esox > Esox masquinongy. Next base: position 55,687 of record JACXGI010000772.1, on the reverse strand, counting down.
TTCAAATGAGCGGCATTAAACAGGAATACCATTTGGCTTGTTTTTTCCCCTGCAGTTTTACATTTTACGCTTCACACTATTTTCAAAATGATGCACCAGGACAACTTTGCCATTTAAACATTCCAGCAGTGCCTTATTGTTGAACCTTCATAAACAAAGTTATTGCATAGTGCAATAACCAGATTCTTTCCAGCATGTGTTTACTTCAAAACATCTCCAAACCCACCAGACTACCACAAAAAACCCCTAACTCTTTTACTTCAGACATTTGTGCCGAAAGAGAACCTCCTTTTTTCACTGTGGTGAAAACCCTCCTCCCCGATTCTCCTGAGTTGCTGTAGTGTTGACGTAAGGCATCAAGGCAGTGGAGTCTCACGTCTTATCTCTCTCCAAGCAGATTGTGTCCCAGAGAAAACTCTCCAAACCGCTGCTCAAACAGGGCAATGCAGTGGGCAAGTCCTTCATCATGGTAAGGCCCTCTATCACTCAGCTGTCTCTCTTTCTGATCCTTCTTTCCTTCCCTCTGTACTCATGTAGACATTCCTTCTCGACCTTCTTCGTAAGTATTCCTCTCTCTCACTTTCTCTGTCTCTCTCCCTCTCAAATGCCTTCAGTGACTTACCAGTTCACCATTTCATCCATAATTTTTTTGTTTTCTTCCTTTGAAAAGGCAGTGCCAGAATCATGCTGCCTTTACATAGGATGAACATGCATATATGTCATATGTTTCCGGTAATGTAACATGGTGTGTGTTACGTGCCGGCAGGTCACTGCTGAAGAGCTGACAGGAAATGATGACTACGTGGAACTCTCTTTCAGTGCCAGAAAACTTGATGACAAGGTAAAGTCGTGATGGTATATAAAATGTGTACGTATGAACAATAATGTATCATGAATGCGTTATAATGCATATAATCTTCATTAACCGTGGCATAAACTGGTCTCAGAAGCAGCGATTGTACACACCGAGTTCTGCTTGAAGGGGAAAAGCCCATTAGAGCCCATTAGAGGGATAATTACATCAGAAACACATTAGATACAGACAACGAATCCCTCTCCAGTGACTATGTACGATCCATCCAACTCCTTATTTCAGTCTCTCCTGTTGCATTGTGGGTCTGGCTTACACACATGTGGACACACACACAGATGTGAGGTGGAAAGATAAGGAGAGAGTAGATGTGTGTGGTGTGTTGGGGGTTAAGTCCCAGAGATGAAGGCTTACTTTTTAGTTGTTTTTTTTAAGTCCCCTGGTGTCTCTCTCATCCCTAGTGTGCCTCCAGTCAGTGTAAACTAAATGAGTTAATCTCCCATGAATGAACGATGGGTGTGATTGCGGGTGTCTCAGGGAGAGTCAGATATATATGCTATATCACGCCAACACACTTGTATAACACATAATACGTGTGTGTGGGGTGCAGCAGAAATATAACCACTACTGTGTGTGTGGGTTGGGATCCCATACTGTCTGTTGTTTTGGCATGTCCCTGCTAGGGAAAATTCCCTTTCTGGCTAGGTTTAGGGAAAAACGTAAATATGTAACGAAAAACGTATGCGAGTGCGATTGAGGCCTAACAATACATAGGGACCAGAAGTCACCACAAAAATCACTAAAGCTGACAAGTCAGCCAAGGTTTCTTAGCCAGTTCCCACTTTGAAAAAGGCTTGAGGTCAGATTTACAGTAGTATTGGGGTACGTGTTAGAATTGGGGTTACTTTTAGGTTTAGGCAATTGCTTTAGGTTAGGTTTTGGCGTAAAGTTTAGATTATTGAGATTAAGGTAGGGGTTTGGTGAAGGTTATGATTAGGATTTGATTAAGGTTAGAGTTAGATTAGAGTTACAGTAGAGTATAGGGAGTATGGAGAATTGACTGTGTGTGTGTGTGTGTGTGTGTGTGTGTGTGTGTGTGTGTGTGTGTGTGTGTGTGTGTCCAAATAAGCATAGAGATGCATGGAGAAATGCAATCAAAGCAAAGCAATTTGCTCTTAACTTTCCTATCAGTATCCTATCAGTATGCATTGTGTTTATAAATGATTGATTTTGAGCTTTTGGAATTGTAGATTTATTTTGATCATCATATTCTTTGAGGGAAGGTTGAGGTAATTTTTCTCCTAGAGCAGGGTGTCAAATTCATTTTGCCCCCAGGACCACAGTCAGTGTTATAGAATTCTGAATGTGGTCCCAGGGTCAAAATTAATTTGACAATGTGATATTTCCTTGCGGTCAAAATGTGCCAAAAATAGTCCTTGTTTGTTTTTGGAATTTCCAATGCTCTCTTATTGCCTAGTGTTCATTTAGGTAACAAACTGGACACAAACTGGACTGGATCTTTCTGGTTGTTGGTCAATTATTATTTCTACATAATTTCAAATTCATTTTATGGACAATTAAATACTAACTCTTGCCTTGAAGTGTGAAGTAATTGTATTTCTTCGCCATATAAAGCCTTTCCATTTAAAATTGCTGATGTTAATTGAGGAATTTTCTATAGAAATTCTATATCCTTACCATTGTTAGCTATACAGCTCCGGAAAAAATTAAAAGACCACTGCACCTTTTTCTTTCCTTTCCAAAAAAGTTGAAAATGAAGGTTTTGAGTGAGGAACAGAAGGGTTAAAAGTAAGAGACCACTGCAAATTGAATGCTTCTGTTCCTCACTCAAAACTCTCCTTTTCAACTTTTTTGGAAAGGAAATAAAAAGGTGCAGTGGTATCTTAATTTTTTCCGGAGCTGTATTATCAATTATCAATTTTGGCCAGTAACAAGAAAATCTTTCAACATAAAATGTCTATTGTCAACATAATATTGTCTAAATATTTTATATTTTACAGTCTAATACAGTATTTATCAGGCAACTTTAACATGTTATTAAAAAATGATCAGGCAGCTTATTACATTTCTTTTTTGACATCACACATTGTTGGCACATTCATAGACTTTCAAATTAGCTAAACTAAACCAGACCCAAAACGGGCTTCGGGTCCCCGGGGGGGGGGGGTTTGCAGCAACAGTGTCCTCTCTGCCGTCTGTGTCTCTTTGCTTTTGTGATTGAACACAGTTGACGCAGTTTCCTTTCCTCACAGAGATTGCTTTCTACTGTGTAACCTAAAACATGCAATTTACTCTTATCAAATGCACTTTCACATTTAACCATCACACAGTAATCAAATTGAAGTTCTCCAATAGTTCTTCAAATTCGCTTTGACTCACATTTAGGAAGGTTTGTCTAACCTTATGGAATGAAGTGGTGTGACTATATTCATTATTTTCTTTTTGTATTCGAATGAAAAGCACTCACTTGTTTCTGTTGTCAGAATAGCAATGTAATGTTTCAAGGCTCAACCATGAAACATTACATTGCTATTCTGACTACAGAAACAAGTGGTGTGACTGTATTCATTATTTTCTTTTTTGTATTCTAATGAAAAGCACTCACTTGTTTCTGTAGTCAGAATAGCAATGAAATGTTTCATGGTTGAGCCTTGAAATGAAAGGAAGTAAATTACTGTCTAAATGGAGAAATGCATGATGCAAATTATGAGCAAACAACTATCTGTATTTATAAGGTTTAATAGAAAAAAATATGCTTACAGGAGATCACTTTGACGGTCTACAAAAGACAGCAAGTCAGAACAATCTGCGCTTCTCTAAGCTGACAGCTTTTAAGTTTCTTTCCTATCTCCCTGTCCTTCTAGAGTTGTTTTGCCTTGAATTAAACAGAGTAGGTCAGCATTGACTTAGGGAATGCCAGGTTGAATCATGCAGCTGTATCATCAGTTATAATCATTTAGTGACACAACCGTTTAGTTGCGTGTCGTAGCTAAGGGTGAACAGTAACTATAATCATGTAGATCTTAACAACATCTATGTGTTTGTTAGAAATGTACTTACTACTCCTGAGTTGTGTTGTTTTCCCACCTTGCTTCCTCAAGATGAATGGCTTAACCTTGTTTCTTTGGATGAGATTGTCTGTTAAATGTTTAAAATGTAAATGTGAAATGTACTAGCATATTTCATGGCAATTTCTGCAACTCATTCCTAATGACTTGGTCGGAGATGTTGATGCAGGGAGAGTTAACAGAGTTGGGTTTTCTGTTATTTAACTTGGTGACTTTAAATAATACAAAGATGGTTACAATTTGATATTTACACCTGGCGTTCAAAAGTGTTCAGAACGATCAATGATTTCCTAAAGACTTTGACCTTTTCTACTTTTTCACCTTCTCCGTTTCATCCTTCAACCTCCCAGTGCCGCTCTTACTAGATACTGCAAAGTGCCACTCAATTTGTAGGGTGTCAGCTGCATACTGTATTAGTCTGAAGTCTGGGTTATTATACATGAATTACAGCTTGATTCAACCCATAGTGCACAAGTTGGGCACTTTAGGGTGATTCAAATGCAAAGCATATTGACATGTATGCTGCATTTAAAGTGAATAAAGTGACACAGCAACATTGTCTAAACATTTTGAACCCACTGTGGTGTAGGTCTTCAACGCTATGGTTTGAATTGAGCCTTAACCGTGTTTCTTTTAGCTAATTTGGTTGTGCAAGTGTTTTGGCATTGTCCAGAGATCTAACTGGAAAACTGAGTGATGAGGGAAGACCTAAAAATATACCTCAGAGGATACACACAGTCTCACATCTTTCTCGATTACAGATAAGATACTGTGTATGGATGGGTGTGTATGGGTGTGCGCAGGCTCGCCGTCAAAAATCCCAGGGCTCAAAACAGAATATTTCAGGTTTGTTGGTGTGTGTGAGCTGGCAAGTGATGGAGCACCGAGCAATTTCAGAGATAACCCTCGTACAGATTGCATCAAAGCCCAGCTCAATGAATCATTGAACAGGAAGGGGAGACACCAACCTCTCTGGGGATAGAGACAGAGAGTGATAGAGAGTTGGACGTTTGTATAATGTATATTCCAAAGACATTTACTATGCACATACTATATTAGACAGGACAGTAGAGGACACTAGCATATTGTTAACATGGATAAATGCACGTGGTAACTTATATTTCTCGCGACAACTTTCTGTATTTCATTGACCACCTTTACAGTTTCAGTGCCAACAAGGTTGGGAGGGAATTGATGGTGTTTCATTCAGCATGGCATTAACATAATGATGTACTTCTTAAAGCCCACTGTGTATCTCTGTCTAGGATTTTTTTAGCAAATCAGACCCATTTCTGGAAATCTTCAGGATAAATGATGACGGCTCACTACAGCTTGTGCACAGAACAGAGGTAATACCAAAGAAATAGCATGTTCCCTCAATATACTAATTTAACTGATTCAGAATCACTTTAGCTTATTTACTTTTTTGACTTCCACTTTTTCAGTCATTCTTTTTTTACTCTCAGACTGTTATGAACAATCTTAACCCGGTGTGGAAAACCTTCAAGACCTCGCTGAATTCCCTCTGCAGTGGAGACCATGACCGCCCACTAAAGGTATAGGTGTGTGTGTTTGTTTGTTTGTTTCTATGTACATCTATGGGGTTAGCTCTATCACTTCTTCCCAGAACAGGGGACCTGTTTGAGACCTTTTGTCACAGTGGAAGGTGAACAACATTGATTTCAGCCCCGGGCCTAAAATCCTATTGGGGGTTTTACTATTGGAGTGAGGAATGCTGGTCTAGGGAGGAAATGGCCTTATTTGACTTGGATAACTGTCAACTTGAGGAAGTTTAGTGGGGTTAGGAGCTGGTGTTGAACAATGGGTGCAAATGGCACCTCTACTTGTCATGCATCCTTCGTTGTCTCCAAAATCCACCCAACCTGTTACCCTCTATTCTTTGTAAACTGATGAAAGAAATTCTGTTTGAAGTAATACAATGCTATTTTTCAGAGAATATCAAAGTCAACATGCATTAAAAGTTCATTAACAAAAAACAGGTCTTGGATGAACTTTTTTGAAATGATTGCACATTCTTCAGCATTTAGACGAATTAACATTATCCACAAGAAAGTCGTCATGTTTATTACTTTGTTTCATACCTTTTGCGTGGAATGATGACCCAAAGACATTACTATACGCTGGGTCTTTTCCCTGGCGCTCTGTTCTGCCAGGCCTGCATTGCAGCCATCTTTAATGCCAGGCCTTTTTGCTTTAGTGTGGTCTTCAGTATGTAAATGAAATTCTCAACTGGATTCAGATTGGGTAAAAAACGTTCCATTTTGTGGCCTCGAAAGACTATCAGTGAACCAATTCATATGGTAGCGTATATGCCCATATACATAAACATAAAACCCCTCCATATTTCACAGAACCTAGCTCCTTTTTTGCTCGACACATTCCTCCTGCCATTACTCATCTTTGTCTCATCTTTTTTACAACACTCTTTTGCCAGAACTCTGCAGGCTATTTGGGGAACTTTAAGGCCATCCTTTACGCAACGAAAGTTGATTTTATTGCTTTGCTTGTTAAGATTAACATATGTTACATAATGTATGTTATAAAATGCATTAGTTTTTTTTTGGGCTGTAAAAACAGAGAATTGCATTATTGTATATTTGGATCAGGCTGCTAAATGTCGTGCAGAATATCTGTTTGTTATTGTTTGTTTCAAAGATGGTATGTCAAGGTCCTAGCTTGAAGAGGGTATTTTAGCTAATTGACAGAGATTTAATGCCACCAACTCAAGGCTGGGTGGTGGAAATAAAAGTGTTGGATTGTTAAAATCCTTACTTCCAATTTGATCTTTTTGAATTAAAAGTATTTTTAAAAAGTAAAAGAAAAATTTAAGATATTTAAGTTGACTGTAAACTAATGTACCATCGTTATGATTTATGGACAGTTAAAGAACACATTTGGTGCTGTTGTTGGCATAAAAATGCAGGCAGGGTAAAGTAGTGGTATAATGGTTTGTGTATAAAGGAGATAATGTACAGCAATTCCTCCTTCACTTCCATCCCCTCTGACTCAAATCCACTGAATCTTCTCATTCCTCTATTACTTCCATTCTTTTTAACTCCCTGGAATGTCTAAATCATTAAACTACAGTTGGTCTAATGGGTTCCGGAAGGACATACTGTGAACAAATAAGAGTTTCTCATTAAACATTTAGGCAACGACCATGAGCTCCATTGTGTTTAGGTGCACCGTGATCTGAACGTCTTCTTCGTTTCTTCCTGTGTACTTATTAACCGACGGGGCCGGGATGGAAGTTCTCAGACGCTGTGTCCCGCAGCCTCCCCTTATTTAGTCCTTTCCCTTTCTCTACCTCTCTATCTCCCCCAATGCGTGATCTATAGCTTCAGCCCACCATCCTCTCACCCACCCACCATCCTAATCCCTCCATGTCACCTACAGCCGAACTCTTCTTCATCCCCTGATCTCAACTGTCCCCGGTTGCCCACTGGCGCCCTTTAATGCTGATACAAGCTTCACACAAACCCATTTGTCATTTTCACCTTACCTTATTATACCAGGTAAATATGATTGAGAACACTCATTTTCAGCAACAACCTGGGAGGAACTAGGGTTAACTGCCTTGCTCAGGACCAGAACAAACTATTTTTCCCCTTAGCGGCTCTGTAACATGCAGGTCATTGGTCGGGTGCTCTAACCACTTGGCCAAACGTGATTAACTGCAGGGAAGAAAGTAAGCAAATCAGATAATACACCTAAATGTAAACATTGGTTAAGAAACTTCCTATTGCTCCCAGTATGAACTGCAGGACCAACTGCAGCCATGTTGATAATAAGCAGACACTCTCACTCAAAATATTTATGAGAAGTCATGGCAACATTTTTGAAATAGTATTGCATTGTGTTTAATTAGCTTTAACACAGCAAAAATGCACCAGCATTGAATGACATTTGCTATAGCAAATTGTTCTCTCGGTAAAATGACATTTTGTCCCCATGAAAAGGCTGGTGGGCCTCTTAAATAGTATTTACTATTGTGGGGCCATTTGCCATGTGACCAGAATTGCCAGAGAGAACAGAATTAGGGCCGGGCCTTCGCTGTCTCTTAGTTCCACTGGCAGCATAATGGGAGCCCATAATGGTAGCATCATTATGGCAGCTCATTAAGGACATCCCGGGGAACATAATATAAGAAGCATGATTTGCAGTGGTGACTATTGGGCCCAGTGGTATCTTTACTGAAAGCTTAAACACATTCAGGGCAAAGAGCATGTTCTTTGCAACAAACATGAATGAACAGATAATATTAATAATAATCACTTTGTGCCTAGTAAATCACTGTATGTGGGTCCTGTGTAGCTCAGCATAGCACATGCAAAGCCAGTGTTGTAGGTCCAAGTCACACAGGTCCAGTACGAATATGTACTGTGTGTTGTCACTTTACGTTGTTCTGGTTAAGAGTGTTTTCTAAATAGAGAATGTTTATTTAAAAATTACTAGTAATTTTAGCCATGACAAGCTGGAAGGATTCTTCAGACTCTTTTTCAAACAATGCACAAAAGGCAATTTTTTCATCACACATTTTTAACCTTTTATCATGACTTTTTCAAGCTCAGACACATTTATGAATGTGCAGGGAAACATTTGAGAGATTAAACTGTTTGGCCCGGCCTGTGTCCCCTGGGTCTTTGTCATATTGCCGTATTTAATATGAAAAAAGTTTCCATTTTACCTACAGCATTTCCAGTAATGTTACGGGGAAGGGAATGATTTCACATGAAACTCCATTGGTTGTTTCCGTGCCCCCCCCCTCATGCCCTTCCCCCGAATATCCCTTTTGGTTAATTGGACAGCTACCCACTTGACTTCTATTGACCCCAATGAGAATCGTGCAGAAAGGAAACCAATTTAGCCTTCTTTGCCAAACCCATGAAGCCTTCTTTGTCAAACCCATGCAGCGAGAATCTCTCACCACGCAGTGTTTGGGCCGGTGCTGCCAGGGTGTCTGGATGGAGCTGAAAAATGAGGGACCTTTAAAGGCAAATACACCGCTTGTCCTTGCATTATTCATGGCCTGCTTAAGGAGCTGGGGAGGCTGTGGAGAGAGATGTCCTGGTGGGTTGCCAGACAAGTATGCATCAAAATCCTTTGGATCCCCTTAATCCTGTGTTAGATTTCCATGTCATGACGCCCACTTAAGCGTAACTAAGTGGGTGTGGGTTTTTTTTTTTTGTGGGTGGCAGTGATGGTGGAACAGCTTTTGTTTCGGTGGAGGTAATATGACTCCGGTTCCAACGCATGTCGACCGCTCTAATTTGACTTTTCCCTAAATGATTATAATTTTTTGTTCTGGTTCTCAGTGTCGTAGGCTTATTATACGAAATCATATATTAAACACACAATAAACAGACACTTGTTGCAAAGCCACAGTGTTGATAAACACACGCATGGCTGTATGATGCAGTCCTGAAAAGATCCCTCCAGTGAATGTGTGTTATAGAGGACTATTTAGCACGGCGAATTGTCAAAGGGGGTCGGAGTGGTCAATTTGCTTATCTATGATCCATGTGAATCCAGGACACATACACACAGACACACACACAAACACACACACTCAACGTTTTCTTTCTTACTTCAAAAGCCTTTTTTATCCCTAATTCCATATTTCAGATTTGAATTTGAATAACTCCAGTAATGTGCCCTTACTGATTAATTAATCTACAGTCAGAATTAGAACCTTAGTTGCAATGACACAGTTGACTTAACTGCTGCTGGCTCTTTAAAGCTATTCATACAGGTATGTCTGATTTGTACCCTTGACCTTAAAGTTCTTTTGACCTGAACATTCTGAAAATGAGATGGTGGGATGAAAGAACGAAACGAGTGATAACACACAGAAAGCTACAGTTGCTGCACTGGTATCACAAACATATAAGGCATAATATGTACATAAGTACATACATAACACATACGTGTATTTTCCAACACTGTGGTGACATACAGTAGACTCCAGAAATCAATATGAGACACTATGGACCGTGCAGACCCCAATGGCTCTTGGACTAATACTATAATCACTGTTTCTCCCACTACTCTTTCTCTTGCTTTGCTCTGATAACATACTTCAAAATGACATATAGGTTACCCTTTGTCCCCTCTACCATTCTACTTTTTCTTTTCCTTTGTCCCTTGCTCTTCCTGTTTCATCTTTTAGTGCACGGTGTGGGACTGGGACTCCAATGGGAAACATGACTTCATTGGTGAATTTCAAGCCACTTTCAAAGAAATGAGAGGGGCGATGGACGGGAGACAGGTAGGCTGAACCTTCCCCCGCCGTGAGTGCAGCCCTGTTTTTTGGTTTTATTTAACTTGCAAAAGCGTCAGTTCGGTGAAATTATAATTTCAATAGGTTTCTAAATGTTTTCACTGCCATCTTGTTTGTGTCACCTGAAACCATTAAAAGAAAGAAAGAAAATTGCGCACTCTTTAGTGTGTGTGCATCTACCCCCCCCCATTTCACTATCCAATCTAGAAATGTAAATGATCTTCTTCAGATTGAATTGGTCAGTCAATTATGGCTGAAGAAACAGACTATGGTGTGGTTCTGTGCTCAGTGGAAAGCCCATCTCTCCAGAGGATGTGGCGTGTAGCAGACCGAAAGTGGGTTAGAGAGGCACAGCTCATGTAGGTTGCTGACTACAGATTTGTTTCCATCCAGACTTCTTTAAAGGTTTTTTCTCGAATCCTCTCTCCCGGGGGGACACTAACTAGCGGGTAGCTTCCCAAACTGGAACAGTCTCCCAAGTCTCCGAATGGGGTCACAGTTCATACTGCATGCTACTGCCCTCTGCTCCGTTTGCCACAGGAAAGGACAGCTGCAGTGGCCTGAAATTTGAGTACAGGAAATCTTTATCCCCTGGAGGAGATGTTTATTTTCATGTCAGTGGGTGCGGAGGAAATGTCAGCACTCCCCTGGGAAGTGTAAGACAGAAGCTTAAACAAATGACGGTGTATCTCTTAGCCAGGAGCGTCTCCTGCATTTGATAGCCAGGATCTAATAGTTTTATTTCCAATCTAAGTTGTATTTCAAAATCAGCTCTCTCTCTCTGAATCTGAATGACCGTTAATTGCACTTCAATGACAGAACAACTGCAATAATATACAATAGGTGGAGATGAGCGTAGGTAGTGGAAGGTGAGTGGTGATTTTATAACATATATTGATTTACAGCTTCTGTACTGTACACTGTATCTACATGCAGGGACATCAGCTGAGTTTCTGTGTGCAGCATACTGCTGCTTGTTAGTTGACAGTTTGGAGGTGGCTTGATGTGGTGAACACAGTCTTATTAGTCTCTACGGGACAGATGGCCGGTTTCTGAGCACAGGAAAGAAACTGTTCAGGTGGGGGGACTTTGTTTTAATCTGCTCTCCTCCAGCTGTAGAAAAATAAATGGCCCGCGGCAGGTTTTGAGGAAAAAAACAGCAATTGATGTGTAAAGGCAGGTCGGGATTGATTAGGAGATTTCTCGTTTTCTCGGCTACCGCAGGTGGTTGTTGATCGCTGTAATGTTGTCCTCCCACCTGGCTGTAATGTTGTCCTCCCACCTGGCTGTAATGTTGTCCTCCCACCTGGCTGTAATGTTGTCCTCCCACCTGGCTGTAATGTTGTCCTTCCACCTGAGGTTGTGGGAGATTGTGAAAGCTGATGGTCCTTTGGAATTTGAATGATTCAGCCGAACTAACAGCTGAGTCCTCAGTCTGAAGGGAGAGAGGTGTGTGTGCGTGGGGGGGGGCATTTCCTGATGTCAACCTCTGTTTCTCTTTATGGAGTTCATGAGTTTGTATGACTGTTCCGTCCTGCCTGGTGTTTTGGAAAGAACTCTTACTGTTTTTTTCCTGCTCAGAATGTCTGAAATCTGTTGGACCATTACTTTTTTACACTTGATTCAACAGCCACACAGTAACATCAAATAGAAATCTTAATTCTTGGGTTTGATATAAGGCTATAAGTGTGGTAACACTTGTCATCACATTGTAAGAAGATAGATTGAAGCAGGTAGGGTTTAGCAATTATTATGATCACAACTGCCCGACTCATTGATGGTTCTGCGGTTTGAAAAGTCAAAGCGTTATTTTCTGTGTTTACAATTTAATCAGACCTGAAATATACAGTATTTTGTTTACCCTTCCTTCAAAATGACTTCCTCAATAGAGATCAGCCTTTATCACTAGTTAAAGACAACTTGACATTTACAATTTAAGTTTGGTATTTATGAGTTCATTATGTTGCCTTTTGGTTTAAGCCATGCACCCGCATTTTATTTGTAGTGGCATTTCCCCAGTGTACAAGCGGTTTGCAAATGGAGCGGCTTCAATTGGAAAGAATGCATTTAAGTTAGCGAAGACGACAGGTGATGACGCGTACAGCTGTCCGCCACTGGACGGCTCTCCTTCATCAGGACAACGGGCTCCGTGCTCATGCAGACATCTGCGTCTTCATTAGCATACAGAAAGTGCTCAAGGCAGAGGCACCTGGGCTAATTACACCACACCATGGCTCGCTTTGCAGTCAAAACAAATGCTGTGGTTCCTTTATCTGCAGCTATTTATATATATGTATACAGTACTGTGCAAAAGTCGAAAGGCACCTGAAAGTCAGACTAAGGCCATTTACTTGGGTAGTAAATGTTTTAATAAAAAAAATATATATACCGTATACTATATAAATACATGAATATAATATATGTGTATATATATATATATATATATATATATATATATATATATTCCAAATAAATGACTTTAGGTTGACTTTCAGGTACATAAGACTTGTGCAGTACTGTATGTGTATATATATATATATATTGATTTTTACCTATTATATGCCAGTCATTCAGGGACCTGTAACCGGACAGATATCCACTTATACAATAAGGGTTAGGTAGTTGGTTTTCTGAAAGATTGAGAATAGCATGGAGAGAATGTGCCTGAGATAACAGGTGGTGTTGAGGGTTTTATACAAGGAGCAATTTGAAATGACTGGGATAATCTTTTGAGTCATGAATGGATAATTCTCCCCTCATTAGTGACAAACAAAGACTCAATAATCTATCTCTCCGCCTGCTTGGATTTCTTATCCCTAGCACGCTCTGAGGTACCTTTCCCTCAACACCTCTCATTGCTAGATCACATTGTTGCATTTCACTGCATTGTCAGATTTCGCCCACTGCCATGGTTCCATGCCATCCTATAGGGCTGTACAGCGCATTCATTATGTTGTTCATAATTAAGTAGTCTCCATTTGGAATGAACAGCCTCCTTAAAACAAGTCAAACATGGCGGATACTATATTGCTTATGCTAATGGTTTTTGATCTCACAATTTTTTTTATACATCACAGGTTCAGTGGGAGTGTATAAACCCCAAATATAAGATCAAGAAAAAGAATTACAAGAACTCTGGGATCGTCATTCTCAATCAGTGCAAGGTGATTCACTCTGCTCTCTCTCTCACTCTTTCTCATTAACACTCACATATGCTTATTTTCTCTGCACTTTTTCCTTCCTTTCTTCCTGCCTTACTCCACTCACCACTTTCTCTCGCCTGGTGTCTGAGTCTCATTGGCAGACAGTTCCAGAATTGAATCCAGTAATGCATCCCTATTTTGATGGGATGTGATGGGATACTGTGATCAGATGGAGTCTGACTAATATACCATTTTCCCCATCTGTCAAACTCACGTATGGCCTTTAAATTAGTTTCATATTGGCCCTTCACAGTTGTCTCTATTGGCAGATTGCTGTTTTCCAATGCTGGCCAATATGCAAACCCAGTTGTAACAAAATGCTGTATGGAGAACACACAGTCAGATCTGGTGTCAGTGCTAATGGCTAACATTACACTAGCTCTCTTCCGAAATAAGGATTAAAATGTTTCTCAGTGGTGAGGTAACAGTGTGTCCATCATGTGTCTCCCATGACTGAGCCAGTGTGGACAAGCGGGGGCAACTGTCCTCAACAGTTATCTCTTCTCCACAGATCATCAAAATGCACTCATTCCTGGATTACATCATGGGAGGTTGTCAGATCCAGTTCACAGTGAGTTCACACTCTGACACACATTGGAGCATGCATGCCTCATGTTCACACAAGTTGTCTTTTTTGGGTTTGGTGACGTAAATGTGACACATCAGGTCTTAACCTGGCGTCATCTGCGTTCCATTTGTGTCGCCCCCCCCCATGTTCTTTATGAGCCTGATAGTTATGATGTTAAGCCGAGCTGTTAGTTATGGAAACACATGCAATTAATCCACTTTTGTGCTGACAGTTAGCACAAAAGTGGTAACTATCACCACCTCGGAAAAACACATCTGCCATAATTAGTTGCAGCTTTCAAGAATCCCTTTCCCCAAGCCGTCTACACATTGTGGATAGTGATCAGTTTTGATACCACCCCTGCCCCAGGCCCTCATTCGAAAGCATGGTGTGTGGGAAGGTCTTCTTGAGGGATGCTAAATTGGACAGGAAAGTGCTCTTGCAACCCACTGAACTTTTCTTTAATTTTGGTCGCCTGAAAGTTGAATTGATGATGAAATTTAAACGGGCTCTTGGATTCCCCTGGCGAGTGTGTTAGCTTCTCTCTCGGTGCCAGGCTAACCGACAGATCAAAAACATTCTGCGTTTAACCCGAGGAACAATTTATCCACGGGGAGACAGATGTTAGAGACAGAATCAAGCATGTGTCTGGTTTAAATCAGAAACAGGAGTAGTTAGAAGAAAGGGGAGGGCGACAAGCCTAATGGAGTAGAACACAGCTCTAGAGCACACAGAGCGGTGTGGCTGTCACAGTGTAAGGCCGAGGTGTGAAGGGAAAATGCATACATTTGAGCTAATTGTCATTAAGCAGTTCTTTGATTGCCACTCGTTTTCCCAGGTAGCTATCGATTTCACCGCATCGAACGGGGATCCACACAACAGCTGCTCACTGCACTACATCCATCCCTACCAGCCTAACGAGTACCTGAAAGCCCTGGTGGCGGTGGGGGAGATCTGCCAGGATTATGACAGGTGAGGCCTCGGACTTCACATACAGTCGTTAATGAGTCCAAAACATGGCCATTCGTTGACGGCTGTTATGTATAGGGCCAGGCTTTTTTTCTGGTGCATTTTGATCAGCTCCGCTTTAGCTGCTTATGGTTAGGTTCATAGTCACTCCCCTTTAACTGTCCGTCAGAACAATTCATTATATTTCTATAACTTTAATCCTATCTGTTATGTGAAATCTGGGTTGAGACTGTAACTTTAAAAAACCAGTCCCAGATTTCCTTGGAGAGGTTCGGTTAGAAGTGAGGTGTAGAATACTAGATGTCAATCAGTTCTATATGCTTTCATATATATGTGTGCATAATCAATAATTGACAAGTAGTATTCCCAGACAAATCACAGGCTTTGTGTTGATCCAGTGTAATAGAGTTATACCGGTCAAAGAAAAAACACACAAAAACCAACCATAACACCTGGCCTTAAATTTAGTAAAATGCCTTGATCCTTTTAAAACGGCGTGTGAAAATGTACTTTAGGTCAGTGGTGGCTTGAAAGGTAATGCAGATAATAAGGAACTAAGACCCCGTGGTAGTCCTGGACTGACATCACAATGGACTTGTTTATGGACATTAGTTAAATTCTAATCACCCATTTGTTTCTGTTACTGCATTTTAATCCAGTGACAAAATGTTCCCAGCATTTGGCTTTGGTGCTCGGATCCCGCCTGACTTCAAGGTAATTTCTAACCATAGTTTTATTTGGGCTGTGACACACTTGAGCGAAATTATGCACCTCTGCCAACCCCCCAGAATGCACCATTGAACTTCAGATTTTATATTATATGATTTATATGATATTGTGATTGATTTTCTCTGGCCAAGTGTGTGTGTGTTCTTCTAGTTTATTTCTAGTGAGGACCAGAATTCCTCAAATCTTCTCGAAGGTAGTAAACCAGTTATTAGTTCTAGAAATATATATATTTTTTAAATCTTTTTGAAATGCAGGTTAGGGATAAGGATTGGAGTGTTAAAGTGAAACAGCTTTTTTGCTAGTATTTTACCAGGTGAGGAGAACTAAAAATAAATTTCCTTATTTATTTTTAGCAGCAACATCAGAGCCATTTGGGGTTCCTGTCTTGCTCAGGGGCAGAACAGATTTTCCACCCTTCCTGCTTGGGGTTTGGAACCAGTAACCTTGTGTCTACCAGCCCAACACACTTGGCCTTTAGGCTAACAGTTTGGGGTTTGCAGTTTTGGAAAATCAGATTTTCACTGTAAAATCCAGTGTGACTCTCCAAACGGTCCTAACTACGAATACACTACAAAGCTCTGTATATCTGTGTGTATTCATGTGTGTGGGCCTCTGTTTGTACTGTAGACTATTGCTCCTTTATGTCAGTGAGGATGTTGAAAAGACGGCTATGTTTTTTGTTCCTCCAGGTTTCCCATGACTTTGCTGTGAATTTTAATGAGGAAAACCCAGAATGTGCAGGTAGGTGATTTGCCTCAAACTGATTACCGAGGTGCACCCTGCCTTGAAAGCACAGACTGTCAAAATTATTTATTTAAAATACTCATCACTTGCTCGGGGTAGGTTACAGTAAATTTGCTACAGTGGTAATAGCAGAATCTTCCTTTGTTGTGAATATATTTTAAATAATGCATGCAGAACAAACATTATCCAGATACTGTGGTCTCATTTGCCTCACACTATTTATTTCAGCCCAAACATTTTCGCATTGCATAGGATGCATAGTGAAAGGTTATAAGAGGGATCGCCATGGTAGCTGTAGTAGTATTAGTAAAATAGAAAAGGCCTGTAGAACGTGTTAAACAGCCAAAGGATTTGCATTAAATCCCACAGCTTCATAAAACGTCCTACCTAAAGGATATCAGTACCAACCAGCTTCATAAAACCTCCTACCTAAAGGATATCAATACCGACCAGCTTCATAAAACTTCCTACCTAAAGGATATCAATACCGACCAGCTTCATAAAACTTCCTACCTAAAGGATATCAATACCGACCAGCTTCATAAAACTTCCTACCTAAAGGATATCAATACCGACCAGCTTCATAAAAATTCCTACCTAAAGGATATCAATACCGACCAGCTTCATAAAACTTCCTACCTAAAGATATCAATACCGACCAGCTTCATAAAACTTCCTACCTAAAGATATCAATACCGACCAGCTTACCGTTACAGCCATTTCTGACACAGTGTACTGTTACTATCTTAACTAGAGACTGAGAGGAGTTGGAAAACCATTAGTCACTGAATGGATACATCATGTTGTTGTCATGCTGCGTCACACGGTTGCTAAGCAAATCGTCACAAAATCCCATCAAATAACAACATTAGTATTCAGTACCTCCTGTGTAACCCTCACTATCTGATGTAATGGCTTTCAAGTAAACTTACCATAGCAGCTTCAGAGTCTATACTCACCAACAACATTTTGTATGGAGGTACGTCTTGAAAAAGAGGGATTCATCAAATGATTCTACAAGCGTTTTAAGCACACCAGTGGGAGATAACCATTGATGAATACTACTTCTCAGCCTCTGTGTGCATGGTACGATCACTGCTGTTTGCTTGACTGGTGAAAATAAAAACTTTACCAAATAGAAGAGAATTAGGATATTTAAAGTGACTTCATCACTGGGATTTACTATGCTGTGCCCATAGCCCTCTCATCCTTAATAGCTCCCTCATGTAGTCGATGTACCAACGCCACTGACGTGGTTCTGCAGAATGAATGAGGCCCGCGTTTCACCTGACAACTTTGCCAACACATATAGCCGCATCTTCTACTCATCATATATTACCTGCAAATTAGGTTGGTTGAAGCTGTTCTGTTCACATTCTAGTTCTGGGTGGCATCTGTTACTCCGGCTGTTTTTAGGAATCCGTTAATGTCAAGTAAAGGAGTTAACTCCTCTCGACCACGATCTGTGGAGAGATGGTGCATGGAGGGTGTATGGTTATTTTTTGAGCTTTTATCGGCTAGTTCATCCTAGGTGAGATGCCGGACTGATAAGGCCATTTTGAAAAGTACCTGTTGCACTAACCTGAGGTGGGAATGGCACCTGGATTTGCAACAAAATGGCATTTATGATCTTTGTTTTTAATGTCAAAATGATAACTGCTGAGCCACTCTGTACATTCTGCTAAAAGGTCCCATCTGTCTCTGAAAATGCACTTTCTGAAATGCAGCTTATGGCAAATCTTTCATCAGAGGATCAGCCTCCCATTAGATTTCCCATTATCTCAGTACGTCATAATAATTTAACAATGGTTTTAAATGTGTCTCTAATATAAAAATGGCTATACTTCATCATTGCAAAGGGGTATATAGCTGCAGTGAACCTATGAATCAATTTCCGACATGTATGGCCCCATCTACGAATAGCCAACCAACAACAAAAACCTACTCACCCCTCATCCCTATTGACATCTTTTTTCTGCTGCTGTCCACATTTACAATCAACTACAGCGCCTTGACAAAATGTTCTTTGTGGTCCAGACATGTCTGAGAGGTTGTGCATTTATGTCTGCTTTCCTTTTGTTTGAACCACTATGAGAGGTCAAGGAACTGCACTGGAGTCCCAGCATATGGCCACTCTTTCTAGCCTGACCTCCTCCGCCCACAGCAAGGCAAGCAAGGTAGCCAGATGGTTTGACAATCGCTTCCAAATCGACCCATCTATCTGGCTTTGCAAATGCTGACCCAGTGTAACCAGTAACTGGATCCTTTGGACAGTACATGTTGAACATCACTATACACAGTACGCATCGGACAACAGAATAGTTCAGACAGATCTGCCCCACGCTGTAACGTTCTCTGTTTTGAAGGCATGTCCAATGCTGTTCAATTAAAATAAAATTGCGATTAAAGTCGATGTGCGATAAGCGCTGCTAATCACACATCGTTCCCAAATATTTCAAAGAGTTTATGTATGAAATGCTCGTTGAGGACAAACGGTTTACAAGTAAAGTTAGTGCAAAGCTGTAAGCATATGTGATCTGGCCTATGTTTTATTGCATTGATCCACATTTTTTCTGCAATTATGGAAGGCACTGCTTAGCTTTGATCAAACTATAGTTACACGTATAACATGGATCTCAACTCCGTCGGCCTAAGTTTACGTGGAGCTCATTTCTGACACTGTTGGAAACCCTTTTATATATGACTACTGAAAAGACTCTGGAATGTGCCATTCAAAGTGTCATTCCCCTTACATAAAAATGTCTCCAGTCATGATATGACATATACTACATACAAATCTAAAGGTCTTACTATGCTAGGTTTTATACATTTTACCTCATGGAATCCTCATTGTTGCCCCTAGCTTTCTGGGGACCCTAAGTGATTTTGTTTCTGGCGAGAGGAAACTTTGCAGCCAGGGGCCCTCAATGTGTGCTGTCTGCATTCACTGTAGGAAAAGGCCACAGTGGCAATACAGCATCAAATAGGTTGAACAGTGGGTGTGCACACATTAGTCATGTATCTTATGGGTTTGTGGGAGAGATTTTGACAGAAAAGTAATGAGACAGTGAAGACAGTAAGACATGCATGCTTTGCTTCAAGGTAATATAAATGATAATGTTTCTCAGAAATTCTGGAGAGAGCTTTCTTCTTGCTTTCTTCAAATGACACTCTCACTGTAAAAGCACCAATTGGGGAATCTTTGATTGTTTTTTTTCTATCTAATTTTACTTGGATTTGTGTACCCTCGCTGAAAAAATGTGACATGGAAAATCATTAAAAGCTTTACACTGTACCTCGTAAGGTAACTAACTCACAGTCTCTGGAGTTCCCCTGCACATTCATTACCTGTAAAATATTTCTGTAAGAGGGCCATCTGTACAGTTATTTTAATTATCAGTCAATCTGATTATTTTCTTATCATTGATTTAAAAGTAATTTGTACATTAGTAATGTGTATTTTCATAACTCATTCTTGTTGTCAGTGTTTCTGACAATGTTTTACTTACCTTTAGGCATCAAGTTTAGGTAAGATTAGGATTTGGTTAAGGTTACAGTTAGGGTTTAGTTCAGGGCCAGGGGACCAGGAACATGGATTTCTGGGTTAGGTGTTCAAGGCCCCACAAGGGTAGAAAAACAAATGTGTGTGTGACAATATGGTGTGTTTTAATACCTGAGATGAGCCACTTGGCAGGCTGAGGATTTCAGATTATTGTCCCCACACATCAAATAACTGATTATCATGTCACTTTAACACATGTTTAATTAGTAATATGTCAGATATTTATCTGTGGAGCTCAACTATGACATACAGTAACCAATTATAGCACGTAGTTGGATTTCAAAAGTGGATGGTTGTGACTGTCTGTTTCATTACAGAGCGGACAGTTTTATTTTCATCTGCACTGCTGTGTAGGCCTTACATTGGAGGCCTTACAGTGGAGCTGGCAAAAGTCATTACTGTACTTGATATGCAGTAACTTTACCCTGTTCCAAAACTATGACTGTTCAAAGCAACACAAGCAAAACAATTTCTTATGGTGAACCTGGCAACCAAAAAGCAATAAGATGTGAAATCAGCAGGGTAAAACAAAATGTCTAGAGTGCGTCACCATAGCAGCATTAGTGGTGTTATCATTAAGGGATGGTTAAATAAGTTACAACTGGGTTAACGACAGGATCTATGCAGCCCATCTTCACATAGCTTTAGCTACACTGTCACATTGTCTAAGAATAGAGTACGAGCTTCTCAGCTTCCATCCACTCATTGACTTATACTGGTCATTCTCAATTGTCTTGATTCTTTTGAGTGGCGCCTTGGATGGGTGGAGAGCCGCCAGCCAGGATCTAGAGCTCCTTGCCAAGGCAGCAGCCAGGAATAACTCAGCTTCAGATCCCCTCTGCCCGGCAAGCGTCCAGCCCCACCATCCAAAGGCAGAGGGCATAGCTTGCACACTTCTTCATTCAGGGACACTGACTGTCGTTCAGATGCTCTTAGGAGTTGTCGTGTGTGTGCGTGGGTGTAGAGTGTGTGTGTTCGTTTCTGCTTGTGTGTGCTTGTCTGTGTGAGAAGGGGGAGAAAGAACGGTGAAGTGAGTATCTCTTCAGACCTGAATGCTCTCAAGTCCTCCAGTCATCTGTGTGTTTACTGAGGAGCTGTAGAGTGGTCAGTAATCATCTCTAACGTCAACTGGTGTTGGTGTCAACGCTTGATACCCCTTGAACACACACACACACACACACACACTACGGCAAGCCTAACACTGGTATGAATTGTGTGCATGTCTGCCATGAATTACATATTGTTGGAGGTGGTTCTTAATTAAGAGGTCCCTGTAGTTGTGAGAGGACAGGGATAGCAGTCGGTGCAGTTGTGAAGCTGACCTACCATTCGCAGAGTGACAACTTCTGCTAACATCAAAATATCACAAAATATTGTACGGCTCAGTTACACCGTAAAGATGTTGACACCTGTGTCCTTTGGCGTTGGTTAGTATTTCCCCACATGGCCAGATTTCTCCAGATGTAGCTACATGACTGTGTATGTCAGTGTTACTGTGTGTAATTCTGTGTTGTTACAACTTACGTCCATGTCTTTGGGTGTGCAGGTATCCAAGGGGTGGTGGAGGCCTACCAGAACTGCCTTCCTAAGCTCCAGCTTTACGGACCGACTAATATCGCCCCCATCATCCAGAAAGTAGCCAGCTCTGCCTCACAAGAAATGCACACCAAGGAGGCCATGGTAAACTAGCTCTCAATCCTCCTCTCGTTGGAGCAAACTGATTACGAGAGTTCAATGGGAGATTTGCCCAACCTTTTGAAGCCTACCCAGAATGCCCTTCCTACACACCTCACGGACATTACGCTCCCCCTTCTGCTCCTCCTCTGCAGCAATATTTCATTCTGCTCATCCTGACGGACGGGGTGATCACAGACATGGCGGACACACGAGAGGCCATCGTCCAAGCCTCCCACCTCCCCATGTCCATCATCATTGTCGGCGTGGGCAGCGCTGACTTCAGCGACATGCAGATGCTGGATGGAGACGACGGGATCCTCCGCTCGCCCAAAGGAGAGCCCTGCCTACGAGACATCGTCCAGTTCGTCCCCTTCCGCAACTTCAAGCATGTGAGTTGCCATGAGCGGCAGGTTTAGCCGAACGCCACAGGAAAGTCTGTCAGGAAGTGACCTATTTCTCTGTCCCCCCCACCAGGGCTCGCCTGCAGAGCTTGCCAAAACTGTTCTGGCAGAAGTCCCCAACCAGGTGGTTGACTACTACAACAACAAGGGCATCAAGCCCAAAGTGCCAAGTGAGTATGAGTCTTCCAGGACGTTCGCCCCGTAAGCAGAGGAACCAAGTACCCACAAACGGAGGGCACGTTACTCTTACTGAACAGTTGAATATTTTTGCTCTTTGGTTTGTTTGTTCATTTAGTTGTGCATGTGTGGCCCCAGAGGCTTGCATCTGTTAAGCAACTGTATCAGGATCTGTAAGGAGGGGAGACAAACGCAAACAGCCATACTGACTGGCCTACAGATGAGCATGTCACCGGGAAAATATAGAGCAGGGAATGTATGGAACACCCCCAGTTCATTTTTATAAGAGTTTGTTGAGATTTTGCTAAATTTCGTAAGATTAATACGTTGTAAAGCATTTTGGACCCCAGCACATGGCCTAGCTACCTGCATTAGAAACGTCTGCGCCCTCAGAAGTCCTTTTTGCAAATGAGATGGAAGCATGGACTGTTGTTTTGCATGCTGCTAATTAAGCAGACACTTTTTCTCATGGTTAGTATTGTTTTCTTAGTGAAGAATAACGTTTACAGTATCGTGGAGATGAAGGACATTCTACTCTGAAGCATGTTGACATGTAAACAAACTTGTGTGAGTAGACTTTAAAGCACAACTTGACTATTCTGAGAAGTTGAGTATATTATGGGGACATTATTTGCAATTGTTATGTTACATTGAAGTGTTCTGTGAAAAATGATTATAAATTACTTATGAATAAAAGCTTTATTAAGATTGCCTGGTTTGTACTGTGTTGAAAAAAGCATTTCAAATACATTATTAAAATGTGGATATAACCATTTTAATTCATTATGAAAAATCCATAGAATGTGCATTTGCTGAATTTAAATGTTTTGGCTAAAAAGTAGTAATTGGACTTACATTAATTGCATTTCCAATATATTAGTTTTAAATCTGTTTGCCACCAATGAATATAACTTAAATGTTACTGCCTTGAGGAACAGAAGGGATTTCAGTGTAGTTCTTTCTGAAAAAAACATCTGGCACGAAAATACACGCTTCGATTGTGAGATGATTTACAAGAATTGACCTTGTGAGGTACACTGTAGCTGGGAAATCATCCTTGCAATCTGTTCTGCTTTTCTGAAAAAAATCTTACCTGAAACATACCCCACCAAGCCATTTTTTGCAAGAGGGTCTTCTCATGTCTGAGAATGTACTTTGGTGCCAGATTATTGGATTACACTTTCTGAACTCAATGCAAATACCTGGGGCAAATCCAACACATCACATAAACATTAACACTTAAAATATAACTTTTTTTGTTCTTTATTTAAATACAGTAAGCGAATACAAAATCTAAAAAACTCTGAAAATCTAAAATAAAAACAATAAAATATTGTGGATTACTGTGTGTAAATAAAGAAAAACTCAGATTTACCTTGTTTTCATTTCAAGCTGTAAGGCAATGGAAGGTGAACATTTTGAAAGGGGTGGTGGCTTTTATACCCACTGTACGTTTTCGTAGTGCAATGTGCTGTAACATAACATAACATGTCGTAAGAATTTGTCTCTTACAGATTTACCCCTGAGAACAGGTTGGGAGTAACTGTCATAACTGCAAGTTTTATAGCAATCAAATGTGAAATTGGAAAGAGGGTCTGAATGCTTTTGCAAGGAGAATGTACAAGCATTATACATAGTTATTATTTCTATTTCTTTGAATGTTTTCACTTAAGACCTAAATTGGCTTTCGTTGAAACCGATCTATTTTCTCCATGTGTAGCCATGTGTGCAGACCGGGACAAGTCCTCCTAGGATAGGAAAGTCACGACTCTTTCCCTTTGAGGCATCTGGGAAGGAGAGAGAAATGAGAAGGAGGGAGCCATGCAAGCAGAGAGTGATGGAGTGACAGGCAGCACCAGGGCTGAATCCATCGAGACAGCCGGAAGGATCATTTACATTTTAGTAATTTAGCAGACACTCTTAGCCAGCGTGACTTACAGTACTAATTGGAAATGTTTTCTTTTTTTTTTTTACACTGGTTCCCAATGGTAATCTAACCCACAGTGTTTCCATCACTATTCTTTACCAACTTCAAATTCTCTATGAAAATCACATTTCAGCAGCCCCTTAAAAAAACCCAACCATGGTATTAAATGCTATTGTATCAACAGTCCTCAAGGGACTTTTTAGACTACAATTGAGATTAAACGAGAAAGAATATGTGCCTTATTTTACATAATAATTTACATAACCTTTCAGTTTACACGCCACGCAAGTTCAGTGAGAGGTTTGTGGGATAAAATCAGGAAGAGGAGCAGCCCCTTATCAGTGTCCTCTGTCCTGGTATTTTTTGATATGTGAGATATATAAATGAGATACGTGATATATATAAATCAGATATGTGAGATATATAAAGACAATATAAACTTAGTTAGCTACACAAAGCTGAATAATACAGTGGGCTGTTCAATTTCTTGCTCATTCTCTGATTTAATCACCCTTGAATATGGAAAAATAAGAGATTGGCATCCTTGTAATCCGAACCATCAGCATGTTTGTTCACAGGTTTTACATTTTACCATGCAAATAGCTTCCAACTCTTCACTGTGTCTCAGTAAACTTTGGTATGCACGTGGCAGTGTCTAGAGTAAAATGCCTCTGGGAGAAATGTACTGCATGAATTTGTTTAAATGTAAATATTCAATAGTTCCCATTAATGCTGATAGCCTCTTGAATCTCTCAATTTCTCAGGGACAACTACTTCATAGTGGGCATTGCCGCAATTGAATTAGATTCAATTATCAAATAAAAGATTGAATTGTGTTAGTTAATCGATGCCAGGACCAATACACTTGATTAGAATAATATTAGCTAATGCCTTAACATATAAACTTTGACTCTGCCATTACATAACCCTCAATTTCAACTTTTTGAGCCATTCTGCTGTAGCTTTGCATGTGCATTTTGTATCATTGCCCTGTTGAAAGACCATGTTTGGTTTATCTTTTGATAGATAGCCTCACATTCTCCTCAAGAATGATTTTGTAAAATATGGAATTTATGGATGACTCTATGATAGCAAGTTGGCCAGGCCCTGAGGCAGCAAAGCAGCCCCAAACCATGATGCCACTGCCATTCTGGCAAAACAACTCCACCTTTGACTCATCTGTTCAGCACACATTGTTATAGTGGTTTTAGTCTTTATCCAAGTCTGGCAAACATGAGTCATGTCTAGATATTCTTTTTTAAAAGCGAGGGTTCTTCTTTCCTGACCATCAATGTTGGCCACATTGGTAGTCTCTTCATTACAGATGGCTCATACACTTTGACATGGATTCTGGCAAAAGAGGCCTGTTAGATCCGTTAATTTTACCCTGGGGTTCTAAGAGCCTTCTACGATCAGCTTTCAATCAGTTTGTGAGCAAAATTTGGTGGGACGACCTGTATAATCTGCTCTATATAGCTTGGCAGTGTTCTGGATTTTTTTCCATTTGTAGATGATCTGTCGGGCAATGGAATAATGGACCTTGAATTGCTAGTAAATGGCTTTGTAACCTTCCCAGAATCATGGGCATCAATAATATGTTTTGTTTGTGGGCTTCAGATAGGGTTCTTGATGTTGGCGTGTTGTGTTACAACACACCCACATGGTTAAAACCAAACAAGACCAAGTTATTACCCTTTATGGAAGGCTGGACCCTCCCAAACATTCTTTTTAAAGATTTTCTAATCGTTTTTCTTTTGTTGCACGTAATTTTAATTTTAGCAATTTTATGTTATGGTAAAGGTAAGGGTGAACTAACTTTTTCACGAAAGGAAATTGCACTTCTGTTTATTTAAATTGCATAAATGGTTTTAAAGTTCACTTTATTGGTGTTATTTATTAACTTTGGGTTCTTGCATCAAAAAATGTCATTGGAATATCTACAAAGAAAGATTACTTTCCGGGGGGGGGGGGTACTTACTATTTCACAAGACTGTATGTGCTACTGTGTTGTCTGAAAATGTTGCTTAAACCAGCCTATGCTGTCGTGTTTTCTGAAAGTCTACATCGACTGACAGCACAGTACATACTGCTGGTGTTACATCACTAACTGTTGCAGTGAGTCATCGTTTACTGACTACTGCATGGCAGCTCCAAGCTGTATTTCTGACAGGCAGGAAATGGGGCTGTCAACACCACCCCCCGTTAGGACTCGTACTAAGAAATAAAGCTGTCACTTCAATGGCTCCCTCAATGTACTGATAAATCGAAGCGTAAACAATACATCACAATTACATTATATTACATTAGACAACGGTGGATAGTCTGATTACAAGCACTGTAAGAAGATTTTCAAATGCGTATGATGAGTCATACGTCTAATAAAAATATAAATGAAAACATTATATATATCTATGATTATATATGCAAGAAGAGCAACAACAACAGTTAAATATTATAGCTGCAAGCAACAATCCGCGGATTCCAGCCTATGCAGCAGCAAGAAGCGAAACAGGAAAGCTGGAAAAAAACAAAACCATGGCACCTTACACAGGACAGTACAGTGCAACTGATCCACAATGTGTCATTGCTACAGGATTCCCTGTTTTCTGCACTGGGAGAAAGCATGTTAATGTCATGGAGATCAAGTATATGTTCTTTTCTATGAGGTAAACATGTATTTTTCACTTTTAAGTAGAAAAGCATATCTGATCAAACAATGTCTGTTTGTAAGTATCGCTAAGTGTGTTACCTATGAAACATCCAAGATGAATGAAAATGGATTAACAAAACACTGTTATATCGCAAATAACAAGCCATTTGAGGTGGCTCGCGGCATGACATCTTCAGGACAGAGGTTGGACATGTGGCTTTGCATGGCAATTGGATATTTTTTTCAGGATTAAGAGCTGTTTGTGTAACAGTGGCAACAAAATACCAAAAAGACCATTGTTGATGGGAATGCCATTTCTCTATTTTTCAACCAATCAACTTTTTCTTCTAAGTTGAACTAGAGGAGGATATAAAGTATATGTATACCAACCTACACGTCAATCGGACAAACAGTTCATGAGAAGAAGATTGTTAAAGGTTTTTCACAAAATTCTAAATGACAGGCAATCCAAGATGGTGGACTTTATGGGTCCCAGAAGCACAATTGTTCCCCATCAGGAATGGGACCTTGATGAGAAGTTTCAACATTCTGGGAACTTTTTCAAGTAAACAAAACATTTGCTCCTCTGAATAGGATACAACATTTTCTCTGTAAACATTCTTATAGCGCCACCACATGACCAATTGAGGTGGCACATGGCATGACATCTTCAGGACAGGTGTTGAACATGTGTGTGGCTTTGCATGGCAATAGGACAATTATTTCAGGATTGACAGCAATTTCTGTAACAGTGGCCACAAATTACCAAAATTACCATAATTGATGGGAATGCTTTCTCCCTATTTT
Organism: Esox masquinongy; assembly: GCA_016801175.1. NCBI lineage: Eukaryota > Metazoa > Chordata > Actinopteri > Esociformes > Esocidae > Esox > Esox masquinongy. The sequence continues at coordinate 28,072 of JACXGI010000772.1, read as the reverse complement.
TCAACCAAATCAACTTTAACTTCTAAGTTTAACTAGAGGTTATAAAGTATATGTATACCAACCCACAAGTCGATTGGACTAGGCAACCATGCAACAGATCCACCCCATCAGGTTATTTCAATTAGCCACCATACCTACATGTGCACAAATTTTGGTGAGTTTTCACCAAACAGAACAATTGTTATAAGCGTTTAAAATGGAAAATAATAATAATAATGAAAACCAGCACAAAAGCTATAGGTTTCCTGTAGTTTTGCTGCCTGGACCCCCAATGAAACAGAGTTTGGCTGGGCAATCTGTGGATCTTAGGGTTTCTTACATTACAATTTAGTATTATTAATAAAATAATAAACCGTAGGCAACATACTGTAGTCCTTAACCTGGCTGACACGACCCATGTGACTCACAAAGCCAGTAGAGCTGTGACTCACTGGTCTGGACTGGAGCCTATTGTAACTGCAATATTTGCTGAAAAATTGTGTGTTTTGATTGATTCTTATTTAACACAATGCACAATGCTGCCAGCTTCCTCATCAACTCGCAACGGCAGATATTTTGAAGGTAAACATGACAGTTTTGTTTTGTGGGGTGGTGATTTAGAAAAACATAGATCTGGGTTTGTTCAATTCCATATCCAACTAGCGATGCACATCACCATCATTATCTATGCCTCTTATGCACAACCACACAACGGCCTTTCTCGACTATGAAGCCAGGAGGACTTTGAGTCAAGTGTCAGCCAGTCTACACAGGCCTGGGAGGCTCACAGAGAAATGAGTATTCAAAGAACTTCAATCAAGTCTACAGCTAAAAGTTTTTCTCCAGAAACTTTGCACATTGATGTATTCATATTTACATGTACCCCCTTTTTCTACCCAATTTTGTAATGTGTAATTTTTGATCAAGGCCCTGCTTCACGCAACAACTCCTAGCGGAGCTCGGGACAGTCAATCTTAAACCGTGTTTCTTCCAAACCACATCCAATATCAGTATTTGTTATTGATACCATACTGCTCGCTCAATCAGGGAGTCTAGACCGAAATCCTCACATGCCAGAAGGAACACATTCACTTGGCTTCTACCCTGATTCTGCAAGAGCGTGATGAGGCATCGCTAGGGCGCAATGAAACAAGGCAACCGTATTTTATTACTAACCACCAAAACCCGGACGGTCCTGGTCAATTGCACTGCACTCCGCAGGATCCCTGTCTATGCCAGCTGAATTTGAACCTGGTATTATAATATAACTGTGTTATTTCTTTGTGTCATGACCAAACATGCAAAATAGATGAACATTTACTATAAAACTAAACATAATTATCCCAGCTGCCAAGAGATGGGCATTTAAAATGTTCCCTGCCTCAGCCCAACGTGATTAATACAGCTCCGCCAAAACCATAACAAAACTCCTTGTGTGTTATTATTATTTTAGTTGAGTTGGGCTCTGATTCTGATAGAGTCCCTGATCAGTTTGCTATTCTATTATAAAATGGGTCAGCGTCTCCAATAACTTTGAGCACCACTCATATATGAGTAATATAATTCACATTTACAGATCAAAACAAATGTATTGTTTTTCATGCTTTTTCTGTGCTTGGAAAGTATTTCACTGCCAAAATGTCACAACATTAAGATCTGGCAATGCTATTTAAAATGAAAGATGAATTATGACATGTAGGTTATGTTGTTTGTGTATCTTTTGAAAGTAAGAAAAAGGTAAAATTGTTAACATAAACTGAAATAAAAATAGGATACATTTATGTGTTTGTGTGTGTGTTTGCACATTGCAGATAGTTATAATGTGTTGAACATGCTATGTTGTCAAGGGAAATTAAAGAATTTCCTCCTGGATGAAAACAATATAATATAAGGGTTCTAGAGAAACATTGAGTTATGTTGTTTGGGTATCTTTGAGAAGTAAGAGAAGGTAAAATCAGTAATACAGACTAAAATTAAAATGTACTTACATTTTTCTGTGTGTGCATAAGGGGTTGAACATGCTGTGTTGTAAAGGGAAATTAAAGTTAGATTTTCCTCCTGGATGAAAACTGTATAAAAATTCTAGAGAAGCATACTATTTTTTGTCTTGTCAATAAATCATATTTCCAATTATTTCCCTCCATCCTGAAATACTTTTTAAAAGAGTATTTTAAAAACATTATATTAATAACATAATTAGATCCTATTCATAAACTATGCAAAATTACAGTATGAGAAAACAAGATACTGATACTGTACTTCACATTTAGACAAGTAACAAATAGCTACCTACCAAATGATACATTACAAATGAAATACAAGGGAACACGTACAGCACATTTTCAGCCTTCAATCATTATCTCGGTTCCACTACCACGTCTTGGTTTGGTCGTAGAATTTTCTTGTTGCCAGACAGTTATTGTTCTATAATAATGTATTGTTGTACAGTGACTCATTTTCAGCTGACCAAGCAGTGGACCATGTATATGTCTACTGGGCACAATTATGGGAATATTGGGAGGAAAAACTTTAACAGGAAGAAATGTGTTCCCAAGATAGCCCACAGCCTTCATTACTATCTCCATTCTCCTCTTGTTTGCCAGAATTTATATTTTCTAGCCGGGAGCAATTTTGCTCTTAAATTGCCAATTTTCTTAGATGCTTGTCTGATTAAAATAATTTAGAATGTACATTCTTTGTTTGCCTCAATGTTATAACACACAGCTGAAGAGGCATCAATACAAATACATCACTGATAATAAACAAACATGTCATCTTTGTAAAATATAGTGGGATTTCAAAATATTGAAGTGATTTTTACCCAAAAACGATTGTTTATTAATCCGAGAGTGAAAACATGTACATATCAGCAGTTAGGTTTTCAAGATAGAGCATTATAAGCATGGAGAATGACATGACTGCTTACATTGCACACTTTCTGGCAATTACATTACCAAAGGACTAATTCACATATCCTTAAAGGTAGTTATGTAAAACAATCCTTTATTGTTAAATAAACTATCATTGAGTCAATGATGGAAGGCATTGAATCTTTACAGTAGGAAAGCAATATAAAAAATGGTGAATTGATTTTTGAGATCAGAAGCTATCCAGAATGGCAAGTCTTTTTAACATTTCTTCATTCTAGTCATTATTTGAAAGCAACTACAATAAATAGTTACTAGTACCTACTTGAATTGTTCCTATTGACTCTTTTTACTAGTATACATTAATTTGATACTAGTACTTATTCAATAGATACTAGTACCTTTTTTGTTTTTCATTGGTAGTATTTCCTTTTTTCTTGATAATTTCTGATTTGTCCTTCATTTAAACTACAACCTTGTTTCCCAAAAGGTTCTGACACTGCATAAAATGTAAATAAAACAGAATGCAATGATGTGCAGTACATTTAAACCCAAAGAAAATAGTACAAAGACAACATATCAAATGTTGAAACTGAGACATTTTATTGTTTCTTGAAAAATAAATGCCCGCTCTGAATTTGATGCCAGCAACACATTTCAGAAAAGTTGGGACAGAGGCACCAAAAGACTGGAAAATTTGTGTAATGCTAAAAAACTAAACCTGGTGGAATATCACACAACTAATTAGGTCATTTGGCAACAGGTCAGTAACATGATTGGGTATTAAAAGATAATTCCAGAGAGGATGGGATTGTCAGAAGCGAGGATGGGGAGGGGTTCACCACTCTGTAAAAGACTGTGCGGGTAAATAGTGCAACAAATCAAGAATAATGTTTCTCAAAGTAAAATTGCAAAGAGTTTGGGGATCTCATCATCTACAGTACATAATATCATATATATATCAATATCAAAAGTTTCAGAGAATCCGGAGAAATCTCTGTATGCAATGGACAAGGCCGAAAACCAATACTGGATGGCCGTGATCTTCAGGCACTCAGGCAGCACTGCGTTAAAAACCCAATTCTGTAGTGGAAATCACTGCATGGACTCAGGAACACTTCCGAAATCCATTGTCTCAGTTCCCAAACGCTAGTATTAGCTATATATAACAATACAGAGTATTGTTAAAAGAAGAGGTGATGCAACACAGTGGTAAACATGCCCATGTCCCAACTTTTTTGAAACGTGTAGCTGGAAAAATAGGCATGTATTTTTCCAAAAACAATACAATACAATAGAATTTCTCAGTTTCAACATTTGATAGGTTGTCTTCGTACTATTTTCAGTTATATACAGGGATAAATTATTTGCACATCATTGCATTCTGTTTTTAGTTACATTTTTTGCAGTGTCCCAACTTCTTTGGAAATGTGGTTGTATTTAACTTAATTTATTTGTAGTACTCAGTATTATATTTTACATTTCAATTTAACTAGCAAAGACTTTATATATTACTAGCTGCTATTTTCTTATTCTTTTTTCTTATATCTTATTTTCTTCTTATTTTCTGTCCCTTATGGGAAAATAGGGTCAGTTCTTTAATTCCATGAACATTTTCTGTTAGAGGCTTCCATCAGGCAGGGACAATATTTAGGACAGCCACATTGATAATGGGAGACACTAAAAGAAAACTGTGTTCACTGACACCTTAAACTGACCACTTCATATTGTCCTACCCATTTCAACTGACTGCACCCTAAATGACATAGCCAATAAAGATTAAATGGCTTGTCTTGTCTACTTTGAAGTTTTGGTAAATGTTTAAGTACTCTGTAGTCTATAAAATGACACTTTTTATTGGATGTGGCATTTCACATTTGACAAGGGAAGCCGTTAGCAGGAACTCCACGATGCAGTATTCTTGGAGTTAGAGAACACAGGCCGCTGTGTTAAGTTGATCGATGGGGCAGACAAGACCTGCTCTAGAGAGGTGGGCTGTGAATGACTACTGTTTGGGGCAGATTGTTAGTGTCGCAGGGTTCTGCTAGAGGACTGAATCAATTCCATCTCTGTTCTAATCATACTGGAGTGAGCTGCATGAGTAGATGTGGCCTCTCAGTTCCTAGTGTTGCTGAGCTTCTTGGAAATGTCCTATGGCACACGGAGTACGAAAGTACAAAAAAATCTTCAGCACCCAGTTCTGTAGCTATACTCTTATACAGTATGTGATTTAGAAAGTCATTAATGTGTCACTAAAAAACATCCAACTAGCATGGCTCACCTGTCAAAATCACAGACATCACAGAATCTCCTTTAGATGAAGTCTGACAAACAAACAACCAACAAAGATATGAGAAAATACTATTTCTAAAGACTACAGCTAGACACCAACCTTTTCTAATTTTAGATTTGCATGAGTAGAGAGACTTGTACTGTGGAGGACATGTCTAAATAAAACTAACTAATGAAAACAAAGGTGGTAAATTACCTTGTTTTTTTCTAAGGTCAGATATGCTGCTGATTTGTTTGGGTGGAAATTGAAAGATGTTTCCTTCAAATCTAAGTGGTTCGTAGTCCATCAGGAGCTGGGAAATGCGAGAAACTGCCTCACTTCAATCAAGCTGAAAGCTCAATTGTATTTAAGTAGCTCTCGCCTTTTACTGAATTGTATAGCTTCTGGCCAGACTATTGTTGTGGTGGGGTTGATTGAGACCAGACTGAGTGTGTCAGAAATAGAACGTCTCCTAGCAGAGCAGAGCCCTGGCTCTGGAACGCACCCGGACACTCTGGATTTGATTTTCAACCGAGCTAACGTTACATGAAGCAATTTACAGGCCAGTTTAGCTGCACACCATAGTCACAGTTGACATCACCTGGCCAATTTATATCAAGAGTTTTGATTGCATGTCATACTGTAGCATTTGAATTGGCATTTTATTCCCTGTAATACACATGAATTTCACAGACGATGTACTGTCAGCTTTAAGTGAATTTCTGTGAAATGGCACGAGATGAGTATTATACTTTATTAAATCAAAACCAGAGGTTGTAGGTATATTTCAGCAGTCGTCTTACTGCTGCATTCAGCAAAATATTATGCAATTATGAATATTATACTGTATGAAATCAAAACCAGTGGTTGTAGGTATATTTCAGTAGTCGTTTTACTGCTGCATTCGGTAAATTGTTCTGCAAGTTTGTCACCTGATCTCCAACAAATGTAATTGAGATGAATGAGTCCGATGCTGTTTTGGTTGAGTGACAGCAGAACAACTATGACACCTGTGACACCTGCCTGAGGACAAATAACCCTGCCAGTAAGTTATATTTCATCACACCTGTCCCTTGATGTAAAATATGAAGGGTATTATTTTCTTTTCTTAAAGAGAAATATACTGTTATATTTCTCTACTAAACATGTTTTATTTTTACATATTTCTCTTCTACCAGACTTACAGTATTGAAAATCAGTAGTGAGCTGAGAATCATGTCTAGACTAACATTAACATTAATACTTGTAATTAGTATGCAGAAAGATGGCCCACATTAATTATTCTAAATTAATAATTCTAAATCTGATATTGACATGTTATAGGAGGGCTGGGTATTACTGGGTATACCCATTCCTGAACCTCTGAACTATATTTTCAAGTTGTTATATCAAGCTTTTGTACTTTCGTATTTTCCGCTGTTTTTCACACAGACCCAGGCTGTAGCCTACGTACAGTCAAAGGTCATATAGCCGTTTTGCCCCCGGGAATGTTTTATTAGAATTGCACACACAGACACAATGGTTAGGCAAGCATCATCACACTGTCCCATGTATCTCTTTTGATTCCCTGTCAACACCCCCTCCTGGCTATCAGTTCACCCTCACATCTGTCAGCATCCTTCCCATAATTTGATTGTTTGACTTAACAACCATGCTTATAAGCTAATTCAATTAATCTTTTTTCAGGGCTCCATGTTTTTCTGGCCATGGATTAGAGGAGTGGCAGGGTATTTACTTTCTCTTAGTGTTGCTCTCTTGAATCAAATTCCGTGATGCCAAAGGAATAATTACAAACATTGATTTTCAAGAAGTTTATCTTTTTGGACCATTAAGTTAGAGATCTACACTGTTAAATAATTATACGGGAGGATTCAATATACACTACATAACCAACAGTATGTGGACACCCCTACTAATCATTGAGTTCAGGTGTTTCAGCCACACCCATTTCTCACAGGTGCATAATATCCAGCACATAGCCATGAAATGTCCATAGACAAATATTGGTAGTACAGTGGGTCGTACTGAAGAGCTCAGTGACTTTAAATGCAGCACAGTCATACCATGCCACTAGTCAGTTTGCGAAATGTCTGCCCTACTAGATCTTCCCTACTAGATCTACTGGTCTGGGGGTGTTTCAAGGTTTGGGCTAGGCCCCTTAGTTCCAGTGAAGGAAGGTCATCTTAATGCTACAGGATACAAAGACACTTAAGACAATTGGGTGCAACAGTTTGGGAAAGCCCTTTCCTGTTCCAGCATGACTGTTGCCCCTGTGCACAAAGCGGAGTCCATGAAGACATTTTATGTATGCCTGCAATGCCAGTCCAAAATCACAAAATAAAAAAAATTGCTAATCCCCCCAAAATGCCATTTAAAATTACTTGCCTGAATGATACAACCATGTATAGTGATCAACTTTGCAATTTGACAAAGATGGAGTCAAGACCATACTGTGGAGACCCAGACAAAGACCCAAATCTTGGAGACCCACACCAAGAACACATCTATGTGGTCTCGAGTGGCCTGGAGAGTGAGACCACAAGATCGAGGCTCCATCTCTGATATTAATGCCCTTGGTTTTGGAATGAGATGTCCAACAAGCTCATATAGGTGTGATGGCCGGTTGTCCGTATACCTTTGGCCATATAGTGTATATCAAAGTCTTGAATAAATATGAGTGTTCAGAGAAATGTGTTCAGTTAACAAACATTTGTCCACCCAACTCACAGAATAACACTGATAAAGCCATTCTTGATTTTTTACAATGTAAATACTCATGTTAACAGGTCATGAAAATAAATTACCTGCATTTATGCCAAAAAGCATTCCTTTTGTCTGTATCCCACACAATGCATGCCCAAATCCTTTATCTGATAAACTTTTGCCTGCAGGAGAGGATTTAGGCAGGAACCAATTACTGGTGTCTGCAATCTATCCATCAACAGCCACTCAGGGCTAAAGCTGAAATAATTCTGTGTTTGAAACATTTGGAAAAGTGCCTTAAAAGTGTCACTTTTCAAAACTTCGTACCCATGCTTAGTGTTATCATGTCACTCAACGTTGCAACTACACAGAAGATCCTAATCACTCAGCAGGAAGTATGTTAGTCTCTGGCTCCTCGCAGTCAGAGAGTCCCAGGGGTTGACACAAATGGAATGGCTAATCATCACTACGCCCCCGCCCCCTTTTCAGTGGAGATTTTAGCAATGACCACCACCAGCCACCCCCACCTAGAGCACCACCCAAGTGAAAGATGAATAGACTGCCATAGCCCCAACTCAGTGAAGGATGAGAGTTGAGCTGTCTCTCTCATTAGCCCGCTGTGGGGCCTGGGTCATAGGGATCCCAGAGCAATTAATACTGGAATTCAGAGAGTGAGAGACAGAGCGAGAGCATGAGAGTGAGAGAGAGACAGAGGGAGAGATTGAAACAGAGATGAATAAATGTTAGCAAGTCAGTAAAAACTCTTAGCAAACACTCTCCATTTGGTGAACACAAACCGGTTCACAATCCAGTACCATAACAGCTATCTGCATCGAAAAACCAACATAAAAACATAAAAGCTTTAGCATTATTCACATTACGCTACTGAATTCCAATTTATTCATGTATAATTCATGTCAGCCTGCTCATTTCTACTGATCTGGGAGGAGTTGTGACTTCGGGAGGTTATAAGCCAGAGGAGGAGATGGTTCAAAAGAGAGAGGTGTGGGAGGGTCTGTAAGTCATGGGATGAGGAGGTGTGGGAGGGTCTGTAAGTCATGGGATGAGGAGGTGTGGGAGGGTCTGTAGGCCATGGGATGAGGAGGTGTGGGAGGGTCTGTAGGCCATGGGATGAGGAGGTGTGGAAGGCTCTAGGTTATCAAGTCTCTCTGAGTTGTGTGATCTGGAGCTAATTGAGTTCTAGTGAGGCACAGTACTTCTGGAGGGAATACTGTCTTGGAAAATGATGTCCGTTCCCTGGAAGTCTCCACTCCCAATTACTTCTCTCCGTCAAGGCTCCTTACACAACCTATATTTGTCAAAGTCTTTTTGAACGAAGTTGAGAGGAAATGGCTGAGGATGCAGTGGAGAATGTTATGCAATCAAATTTCCCTGACACTCTGGGATTTGTTTTCTCCTTCAAATTTCATTGGGCTGGCTGACGCAACCCACAGGACTGTGCAGGACTTCAATACGATGGTCTGAGCCATTTCATTTAATTCTGAATTTCATGGAGAGAAATAAAAACTGTTTTAATTGTCAGTGATGGCAATGTAATTTTGTTCCTGAATCCCACTGTCTATTAGATGTCGATCATAATACCTTCTCCTAATTGCATCCTGTACAATATAGTTCTTCAAGGAACCTGGACACAAATGTATTGTTTGGTGTTTGTGTATTTGGTTTGGTGTGTACGCACTTATATGTGTATGTGAATTCAGAGCAAGTTTCCCCAAACCAGTTTCCAAGGTAACTTCCCCTAAAAGCATCTGCTGTACTAGGTGAATGGGTAGACATGGTAACTTTTGAAAAGGTTAACATTTGGAAGGCTGTGGCTCCAAATGGAATACCAGTGTGCATACTCCGAGCATGCGCAGACCAGCTGGTATTTTCACAGGCAACTTTGTCACCACAGCCCAGTCACTATGCCCAAAAACACCAAGTCAAACTGCCTAAATGACTTGTAGAATTTATAATGTTGCCATAAAATGGTTTGATAGGATTATCACGGTTCACCAAAACACCATCATCCTGGACACTCTGGATCCACTCCAATGTTCATACCCAGCTCATCCACAGATTATATCATCTCTAGTGCACTCCACAAAGCCCACATCCACCGGAACAAGAAGAATATGTATAGTGCCTTTGGAAAGAACTCAGACGCCTTCACGTCCCCCACATTTTGATGACTTGATTTATTATTGATTATATTTTATTGCCATCAATCTACACACATTATCCCATAATGAAAAAAGAAAAAAACATGTTTTAGAAATGTGTGCAAATTGACTGAAAATAACAAATGTAAATGTCTGTACTTAATAGAAGCAACTATGCCAGCGATCACAGTTTCAGGTATATAGTATGCAGCTTCAAGTCTATAGTATAGCATGCCTCTACTAGCTTTGCAGATCTGGATTTGGTCAGTTTCTCCCATTCATCCTTGAAGAGCCTCTCAAGTCCTGTCTAATTGGACAGGGAGCATCAGTGAACTGCGTTCTTCAGGTCCCCACACAGATGTTCAGTGGGGTGCAAGTCCGGGCTTTGGCAGGGCCAATCCAGGACATTCACAGACTTTTTCTGAAGCCCCTCCAGCATTGTCTTGGCTGTGTGCATTGGGTCAGTGTGGTGCTGGAAAATGAATGCTCTCCTCAGTCAGAGGTCATGTGTACTCTAGATCCTGTTTTCTTCAAGGACCTCTCTGTATCTTTGCTCAGTTCATCTTTCCCTCAATCCTGACCTGTCTCCCAGTATCTGCCGCTCAGAAATATCTCCATATCTCCATAGCATGATGCTCCCACCACAGTGCGTTCCTGTAGAGATGGTATTAGCCAGGTGATAAGTGATGCCTTGTTTTCTCCAAATGTAGCGCTTCACATTCAGAGCTAATCATTTGATTTTGGTCTCAGCAGAACAGATAGTCTTTTCCTTCAAGCTCTCAAATTCCTTTAAGTGCCATTCTGCAAACTCCAGGCAACATATCATATGCTGTCTAGCCACTGTAACACAGAGGTCTGATTGATGGAGTGCTGCAGAGATGGTTGTCCTTCTGGCTGGTTCTTCCATCTCTGCTGAGAAATGCTGAAGCTATGTGGCCATTGTGTTCTTGGAGATCTACAGAGTTCCTTTGACTTCATGGCTTGGTTTTTGTAACATTTTACAATAAGGGTACATTAATTGACAGTAGTTAATGATTTAGTAAATATTAAGAAACATGAATCATAGGTCTTAATAAACATGTATTCATCTTTGTTAATATTAACTAAGGCAGTTATACATGCAAGTATTAATGTTATTAAATGTATTAATTAAAATGTATTAACATTTACTACATTAATTTAAGTGATTGTTCATGTATAATTCTGTTGAAGTAAACATCTATACATACATTAATTAAAGATTTTATTTTACCTAACTTTTTTTGGACTCGCATTTAACTTACTTGCTCATCTTCCATCTTCAAAAAATTACACCTAAACACAACCAAAATAATACACTACAGTCACACAAATTCATTATCTATAATGAAATACATACAGAGGGACCTGTTAGCAAAAATACTTTTATTAAAGCTACACAATTTGCTCTCACTCTTCTTCAGTGTGTGTGTGTGTGTGTGTGTGTGTGTGTGTGTGTTGTGACAGAGAGGGAGAGAGAGATAAGAAATAGTAAAAAAGAAAGGGAGAGAGAGTCAGGAGAAGATAAGACCAAAAGAGCTTTTAAACTATTTTGAAAAGGAATATTTGATATACAGTGGATATAAAAAGTCTACACACCCCTGTTAAAATTCCAGGTTCTTGTGATGTAAAAGAATGAGACAAAGAAAAGAAAGAAAAGAAAGAAATTTTTCCACTTTAATGTGACCTATATAACGTGAACAATTCAATTGAAATACAAACTGAAATCTTTGAGGGGGAAAAATAAAAACAATAACCTGGTTGCATAAGTGTGCACACCCTTAAGCTAATACTTTGTTGAAGCACCTTTTGATTTTATTACAGCACTAGGAGTGGGTAGGAGTCTATTAGCATGGCACATCTTGACGTGGCAATATTTGCCCACTTTTCTTTGCAAAAGCGCTCCAAATCTGTCAGATTGCGAGGACATCTCCTGTGCAAAACCCTCTACAGATCACCCCACAGATGTTCAATTGGATTCAGGTCTGGGCTCTGGCTGGGCCATTCCAAAATGTTAATCTTCTTCTGGTGAAGCCATGCTTTTGTGGATCCACAGCATTACGCCGATACTATATTGTTCACCATAATGTGCATTAATTTCAGTGCCACTTATATACAGTTTGGAACAAAAACTTTTCAATCAGACCAACCCCCCTCTGAGGTGTTAATACATTGGCCTGTGCTGGAAACCCTGTATGACACACAATGTATGACATTTCTTTGTTCTAGTTAACAGGGGGAATAATAAGTTGCAATTTACAGATTTTCAAGTGTGATCTCTCTTCAATCACTGAGAAATTATAGCTCCAAAAGGCCATAATTATATTCAAAGTGTCTCTTTAAGGCTCCTCTCTGGCAGTGAAGGCTTGAACCTGGCAGTGGGCAAAGCACTGTGTTTGGTTAAAGAACGTACTAACTACAGGCCATTCACCATGGTCTTTCTCTCCATTTCTTGGCTCACTGAAATTGCGAGAAATAAGAAAGACAGATACACACACACTAGTTATGATCGTGTAGCGCAAATGCGACAGGGAAATCTTGGTACACTAATCATCACAACATGCATTACTTTTGGTAACTACCTTTTTCACATGTTATCAAGCTATTTAGCCATCATAGCCTCAAGAAAGTTAGCGTTGCTTGAGTCCTTTTAACTCTAATGATTACTACTTTAAATATATGAAATGCTGCATACTGTATCAACATTGATGCCTTGTTAGAGACACACAAGGTGACACACAAGTGAAAATGGTAATTAAAGGTGAATTTCCCACACCTGTGGCTTTTTAAATTGCAATTAGTGTATGTGTATAAATAGTCAATGTGTTTGTTAGCTCTCATGTGGATGCACTGAGCAGGCTAGATACTGAGCCATGGGGAGCAGAAAAGAACTGTCAAAAGACCTGCGTAAAAAGGTAATGGAATTTTATAAAGACAGAAAAGGATATAAAAAGATATCCAAAGCCTTGCAAATGCCAGTCAGCGCTGTTCAGTCACTTATTAAGAAGTGGAAAATTAGGGGATCTTTTGATACAAAGCCAAGGTCAGGTAGACCAAGAGATTTTAGCCAAAACTGCCAGAAGAATTGTTCGGGGTACAAAGAAAAACCCACAGGTAGCCTCAGGAGAAATACAGGCTGCTCTGGAAAAAGATGGTGTGGTTGTTTCAAGGAGCACAATACGACGATATTTGAACAAAAATAAGCTGCATGGTCGATTTGCCAGAAAGAAGCATTTACTGTGCCAATGCCACAAGGACAAGTTGACCCTCCAGTGGTTACAGCAGAAAAAGGTAAAGGTTCTGGAGTGGCCATCACAGTCTCCTGACCTTAATATCATCGAGCCACTCTGTGGAGATTTCAAATGTGTGGTTCATGCAAGACGACCAAAGACTTTGCATTACCTGGAGGCATTTTGCCAAGACGAATGGGCAGCAATACCACCTGCAAGAATTCGGGGCCTCATAGACCACTATTACAAAAGACTGCACGCTGTTATTGATGCTAAAGGGGGCAATACACAATATTAAGAACTCAGGGTATGCAGACATTTGAAGAGGGGTCAGTTCATTTTTTTCTTTGTTGCCATGTTTTGTTTTATGATTGTGTCATTCTGTTATGACCTACAGTTGAATGTGAATCTCATAAGAAATAAAAGACATGTGTTTTGTCTGCTCACTTATGTTTTCTTTACAAATGGTACATATATTATCAATTCTCCAAGGGTATGCAAACTTTTGAGCATAACTGTATATATTATAGTGTCTCCTTTCGCATTATCCACCAATTATTTAATATGCACACATACAAACCAGGACTTCCGTTTGTTTTTTATTTTTGAATGCTTTGTTTTCACCACATCTGGTTGCATATGGTTGTTTGGCATATCAGTAGATCTTGGCCTGCTCAAAGTTAACTAATGCTGCTGGGAAGTTGAAATTCCTTGAGCCTGTATTTATTTGGTTTTTGGAGAATCCCCTCTCTGTCAGCACACTGTAAATCAACATAATTAATCAGCAACAGCACACTGTACTAAGACAATGTGAAGCAGGAACTCTCCCCACCCCCCAAGTGACAACAGCATAAGTTGCCAGATAGTTTAACTATCAACGCTACTATTCTTGCCTTCTTCTTAACTCATGCAAAAATTTTTAGTTAATTGACATAACTAGAACTGAAGGAATTACACTGGAGAAATGTGAGATTATGCAGAGTGCAAGCAGCTGCTGCACTAGCAAAATCCCTGTTTTGAAATAATACTGTACAGGGGTTTTTGAGCCAACAAAATGTGAATGAAGGTTGGTATTTATATACATGATCAGTACAGTAGTTAGTAATGTCAGTGATGTTACAACATAATAATTAATATTTTTATATATCTCAGAAAATATTGACCTGTCCTGTGTTTGAGATCCAAATAAAATAGTAAAAACTAAAATAGTATCACTATGGTTTCGCCAGTGCATGGCTGAACGAACCAAGCTCTGGGTAGGAATATGCTTGGCAACAGTTTTAACACAATTATCCTGTAATTACGCAAATATCTCCATGAGGCAAAAAATACTGTTTGTGGAGTACTGTAAATATCAATCACTGAGAGCCTTCCAGGCCTATGTTGGCCATAATATTATATCGTACTGTATTACAGCTGGTAAACATATTCCACGGATCACTTAACCAGAATCTTTGTTAAATCTGTTGTAATTACCAGGGCTTTTGAAGCAAGAGTGCCCAGTTTCAATCTTTCGATTCTTGCCCTTTTTTCGCATGCTACTTCTCCTGTAAAGTTTTGGCTAGAGACACAGATTAAACTTAAAAATGTCCAGTGTGTTCATGACCAGGTTGCTTGCATACAAGTTTTTGATGTGTTTTAAATTGTTTAAGATTTAACTTTTTAAAACATTTTAAAAAGGGGATTTTGTCAGTGGGATTTCATATTTACTTTATTGTGAATCCCAACTAACCCTACTTAAAATGCTTAAAGGTGTTTAGACTTTGACAGTTTAAATTTGCATTGATTTGCATAATTAGCATACCTTAAACAGTATTTCTTGAAACTTTCAGGTTACCAAGATCAAACTAACTTAGTTTCACAAGTTTAGGCTATGTCAACTTAAAATGCCTAAATGTGTATTGACTATGACATAAATGTGCCACAATTAACCCAAAAATAGCATCTCTTGAACCGTTAAAGCTACAGAGACCAAACCAACTTTGAATCACATGTTTATGCTATGGCAACTTAAAGTATCAACCATGACAGCCTACATTTGCCTAAACTCCACTACCACCCCCAACTTACTTTGAAACATCACATGTAAAGTCTAGTTGTGTTATTTTTTTTAATCCTGGACTCGCTACAGTACCCACCGCAACTCCAGTTTGAGAACCACTGTTATAGAACATGAACCTGCAGAAGATAGACATTTCTTTGATGTTTGCAGGCTATTGCCTAGGGTCATCATGGCAAATTCCTAATCAGCATTGGACATTGTGGAGCTATCAATTGTGATGGAGAAGTCTTGGAGTGAGCAGGCCTGCCCCAGAAACCGTTGTCTTGTCAAGGTTGAGCTTGAGGTGGTAGGCTGACATCAAAGCTGAACTATCTGTCAGGCATGCAGAGGTAAAGTTGAGTGTCATCAACACAGCAGCGATAGAATAGACCAAAGGAGGTTATGACATAGCAGAGTGACTTAGTTTTTAGAAAAAAAGAGGGCCCAGAAATGATCTCTGGGGGACACCAGTAGTGACAGCATATGGTACAGACAGTAGAGGAGGATTTGGTAGTTGACAGTGTTGATGGCAGTGGACAGATCTAGCAGGATGAGAAAAGAGAAGATAGACAGATTTGGCAGAGCGGAATGCATCCGTGACAGTAGAGCAGTTTCAGTTGAATGACCTGTCATGAAGGCTGATTGGTTAGGGTCAAGAATGTAATGTTAAGAAACATAAGAGTGTTGGTCAGAGAGTGCACACTCCAGTGTTTTTCAAAGAAAAGACAGAAAGGATACCGGTTTGAAATCTGTCCCAAAAAGATCAAACTGAATCATGTATGACCAATACAATAGAAAAAAGATACTATAACTATGAATAAACCATAATCAAGTCAACCAAAAAGTCTAATGAAACAATTGGTAAAGATAAAGAAAACAGAGAACATGTACAAACATTACTTTATTGACAAGGTGAAATAACGCAAACAGGAAATGTGGAATTACTTGCGAAGTGACGATGTCTTCAGTCTCTGTACAATTACCCTGGAGCAGTGGAACATGTTGTTCAGAGTACTGTGGTTCCTGATTCTAATTCTGGATAGTGAACACCCGTTAATGGTGAAATAACATTTAAATACTATATAAGAATTGAATAAATGGGGATTATGTCCCTTTCATTAACACCCCATACATAACACATTGAGGTGCAAAATATTGTGTTAATATGTAAAGGAATGTTTTTAGACATAAAGGGTCGGTTTCACAGAAACGGATTAAGCTTAGTCTAGGACAAAAATGCTCAATGGAGTTTTCAATTGAACTTGATTTATTAACCCTAGACTAGGCTTAATCCATGTCTGTGAAACTGGCCCAAAAACAGCTACAAGTCTTTTTTGGTAAGGCTTAACCATCATTGCACATCTGGTTTCTGCATTTTTACCCATTCTTCTTGACAATATTGCTCAAGCTCTCTCAAGTTGGTTTGGGCACTGTTGGTATACAGCTTTTAAAGCATGCCACTGATTCGCAATTGGATTGAGGTCTGGGCTTTAACTGGGCCATTGTTGCACACAAATTTTCTTGTTTTTAAACCACTCTAGTGTACAGTGGTCTTGGCTGTGTGTTTAAGATCATTGTCTTTCTGAAAGATAAACCTCTACCCCATCACAAGTTTTTTTTTGCACAAGGTCTCTTTTGCAAACTGAGGTTTTCCTTAGGCTCCATCCGAATTGCCCCCAACCCTGATATGTCCCTCCCAATGAAAAGCAGCCTAAAAACATACTGCCTCCGCCATGTTTTTTCTTGGCGATGGTGTTTTTAGGGACATTACCAGCGTTAGTTTTGTTCCACACGTAACATTTAACATCTGAGCATAAGGACGTTTTGACATACAGCTCCAGAAAAAAATTAAGAGACCGCTGCACCTTTTTCTTTCCTTTCCAAAAAGGTTGAAAAGAAAAGTTTTGAGTGAGGAACAGAAGCATTCAATTTGCAGTGGTCTCTTAATTTTAACCCTTCTGTTCCTCACTCAAAACCTTTCTTTTTGACTTTTTTGGAAAGGAAAAAAAAAGGTGCAGTGGTCTCTTAATTTTTTCCGGAGCTGTATCTTTGCTGTGACTCTCACTTGCCTTATGTGACTTGATGAGACAGGCATTTTGTTTTCTTTGGACAGTGACAATGGGAAGGATAGAGGAGAGAGTTTTTGCTGAAAGAGAAGTGGACCAGATTCAAACCATGCTGCAATGCCCTAGCGTTAGCAGCCTGGTCTCCGGGACCACCCTAGGCCACAGCAATGCCATTCTGTGCATCACTCTTCCATAAAGCCCAGCTTTGTGGAGAACCCGGGTAATATAACCATATTATTTAAAACATTTTTAATGGATTTCACAGTGCTCCGGGTGGTCCAGCTTCAAAGTTTGGGCTATATTTTTTATAGCCCATCTGGTGCTTTTCCAGAAATTTCTCCCAGGCTTGTTCTGAAACCTTCTTGGTCTTTGGTGTGTTTTCATTTTTTGGTAATGCGCTCTGTCATACACTGGTGCCTTCAGAAATGGTCAGATTTACTCTGAGATTATGTGACACTTGAATTTCACACAGGTGGACTCAGTTCAAATAATTACATGACGTCTGAAGGCAATTGGTTAGACATATTATTTAGCTTGTCACAGCAAAGTGGAGTGAATACATATGCAACCAATACTTTTCCTTTTCTATTTGCAATTAATCAACAATATTAACCCTATGTAATACTTCATATAGATCAGTGACAGAAAATCACAAATGCATTTCACTTTCAGATTATAACACTACAAAATGTGCCAAAGTCTTCGTGTGGTGAATACTTCTAATCCAGTCCACTGAATTCCAAAGAAATTATTACAAAAAAAGATATTGCCTCAGTAATCCTGGAAGGATATGGTATAGCCCAGTTACTGATGACTGACATCCATTCAAACATGAATTCTTTCATGATGTCCACTACTGTGCAATGGAAGTTATTCACAGAAGAATGTGAGAAAATAATGGTGCCCCAAACTGTGACAAAACACTAGCTTCATTCCTGCTACCTACCATCTGGGAGCATGGAGAACACATCCTCTTGGTTGAACTGAGGTTTGCAATTGGCACAGAGAACTGTGATGCCAATCTGTCAAAACACGTGATCCCTCACCCTTCACATGCTGGCAAGTCACAACTGAACTATCAGAGAGATGCAGCTGGACAACTAGGTTACGGAGTGTCTCTTTTGGACCAGAATGACAGTACCCACTTCCTGGCACAGTAAAACAATGAGCAGTGCCAGTTTTATGTGTAACTCTCTTTGAATAATGCATTCAAATGAGCTACAGTGTTTGGTTGTGTGAGCAGAATGGCCGAAAGCGAAGTTTGGGAGGGGGATGGAAAGCCGTGTGTGTGTAATATAACGTTAGGTCCGGAAATATTTGGACATTGACACAATTTTCATAATTTTGGCTCTGTACGCCACCACAATGGATTTGAAGTGAAACAACTGAGATGCAACTGAAGTTAAGACTTTCAGCTTTATTTCAAGGGGTTGAACAAAAATATTGTAAGAAACGTTTAGGAATTGCAACCATTTTCATACGCAGTCCCTTTATTTCAGGGGCTCAAATGTAATTGGACAAATTAACACAATCATAAATAAAATGTTAATTTTTATTCTTTGTTGAGAATCCTTTGCAGGCAATGAATGCTTGAAGTCTGGAACGCATGGACATCACCAAACGCTGGGTTTCTTTCTTTGTGATGCTTTGCAAGGCCTTTACTTCAGCTGTCTTCAGTTGTTGTTTGTTTGTGGGTCTTTCTGCCTTAGGTTTTGTCTTCAGCAAGTGAAATGCATGCTCAGTCGGGTTGAGATCAGGTGATTGAATCAGCTATTGCAGAATATTCCACTTCTTTGCCTTAAAAAACTCCTGAGTTGCTTTCGCAATATGTTTTGGGTCATTGTCCATCTGTAAAGTGAAGCGCCGTCCAAAAAACTTCGCAGAATTTGGCTGAATCTGAGCAGACGAATACATCCCCATACACTGAAGAATTAATCCGGTTGCTTCGGTCTTCTGTCACATCATTAATAAGCATTAGTGACCCAGTGCCATTGGAAGTCATGCATGCCCATGCCATCACACTGCCTCAACTATGTTTCACAGATGATGTGGAACGCTTTGGATCATGTTCCAAGCCTTCTCCATACTTTTTTCTTCCCATCATTCTAGTACAGGTTGATCTTTGTTTCATCTGTTCAAAGAATGCTGATCCAGAACTGGGCTGACTTTTTTAGATGTTTTTTGGCAAAATCAAATCTGGCCTTTCTATCCTTGAATGGTTTGCACCTTGTGGTGAACCCTCTGTATTTGCTCTCGTGAAGTCTTCTCTTTATGGTAGACTTGGATAATGATATGCCTACCCCCTGGAGATTGTTCCTCACTTGTCTAGCTGTTGTGAAAGGGTTTTTCTTTACCATGGAAAAGATCCTACGATCATTCACCACTGTTGTCTTCTGTGGACGTCCAGACCGTGTTGCAGAGTGGAATTTTTTTTGCAGCCTAAAGATGGCCTGTTTCACTTGCATTGAGAGCTCCTTTGACCACATGTTGTGGGTTCACTGCAACAGCTTCCAGTTGAGAATGCCACACCTAGAATCAACTCCAGAAATATTACCTGCTTAATTGATGAAGAAATAACGAAGGAATAGCCCACACCTGTCCATGAAACAGCTTTTGAGTCAATTGTTCAATTACCTTTGGTCCCTTGAAAAAGAGGAGGCTACATATTAAAGAGCTGTAATTCCTAAACCCTTCCTCCAATTTGGATGTGATTACCCTCATTAAAGCTGAGAGACTGCACTTTAAGCCCCTATTCATTATTTAACGGTAACTTGAATATATTTTGGTAAACAGCCAAAATAACAAAACTTCAGTATCCAATTATTTCTGAACCTAACTCTATGTACACTCAAACCAACAACCGAAAAACGGTTGGGAAAAACTGTTCCAACCTACAGATGGGAGTGGAGTATTGAAGAGTGCACTCCAGTGCTTTTGTATAATTTCAGCCAATAGTTTTGTGCTGCTCACAAGCCAAAATCTTTCCCCTTTTTTGAAAACTTTGTCATTCATTCATATGATATTTTACAACCTGCAAATTGTACAATATTCTCTGCTATTAACCATTGTTTTTTCCCTCACCATGAGTTATTAAATATCATAGATTAAAAATCATATATAACAATGCATTTTTATGAAAAACACAAAGTTTAAATTACATAATGGGCAGCTAAGGAGGCAGGATGCAAGCTGACCCTTTTAGAGCCCACACGTATGAACAGTGTACCAATGATGACTTGCTCAGCTGTCAAAGTCCATTACCAGGCAAGTCACAATATTCATATATAAAAGTTGAAAAGGATATTCTTTTTGACTAAAAGACAACCCAGTGTTAACATATGTGTAATAACAACATTCCTTGTGCCATGACAAATTAAACATGAAACTGTTTACTTTCTACATCCAAAATCTATAGTAGAACTGAATATACTGAACTGAATTATTTTAGAGCAAAACATTTTCATTGCAGAGCCATCCCAAAGTAGATGGAATTGGAGCATCAATCACCACAGTTGTGTCAGCACACCGGATTGGTTATTATCAACCTTGGAAATCCAGGGGTGATATAGGCTCAACGCATTCTTTTGAATTGGATGATCTTGTATCATACAATTTTAAAGTGGATAGGCCTCTTCTCCAAATAGTGTCCCTTTGTAATGGGATGAGAGAGGTCGTCATGCTCCCATGTCAATAGGAGTGTCTGCATTACTGATGGAATATAACAGCAGCCTACAGCAGCCAAATGTCTGACACAGCTTCTAGGCAGCTTTCCTGAGGATCTGGTCCTAGAGGCAGGGACAAAACCCTCCTTATTAATGACTTTCTTGACCTTTAGAAATGACTGAAGATTCATACAGATCCAATTCTACCTTAACTTGAGAAAATAATACAATATAGTCTTTAACAACTTGTTGAATAGATGAAATGCCACAGCTTTGCCTGAGTCTGTTAATCAGAGTGATTCAACCAGCTGTGAACAGGCGGAGTATACCATATGGGACAAGATGAGATACACCATACACTCCCAGCCTTCTGTGCAACAGCTTAATAACGCCACATTAAAACTTGAGAATTAGACTGTCAAGGCTTGTAGATGGTTTAGGGCAGTACCACAATGACGTCAGGTATGCAGTTACTGTATGTCTTCCAAAACGATCGTCTCCTCTAACCCTTCCCTGCAACCACCAAATATTCAGTTTTTTGAATTATAACGCAAGGCGTGGAAAAACACACCTGGGACAAACAAGCCAAATTTATATTCCAAAAGAATCAGTTTCCTACATCCAATCAGGGTTTTGTAATTGCTCTGTGGAGACTTTGCAGAAACAGTTTGTACCTCCTTGAATTATGACTAAGACAACTAAAGAGGCCAGCCTAGGAAAAACATTAATTAGTCCTGCCCCATGAATACGGGGGGAGAGCCATCCATCTTTTAATACCTTCCCTAATGATCTGGATACCTCTCAGGTGGAGGACAAATATAATGGGATGGACCCAGCCTGGTCTATGTGAATTATTCATGTTAATTTAATCTCTAATTGGTCTTTGCTAGTATCTTAAAGTCACCATTCAATAAAAGTATAAGCGTAAAATGTACTAGTTCTACCCAGTCCCTTCAGGCTTGGGGAGCAGGGACATGGTGGCACATTGATTGCGGCAAAGATTCCGATTCAAGTACTTTACTTCAAAATGTTTCCAAAGGATCGGGTAGAACCATTTTTGGAACATAAAACCCAATAACCAAACCAATGTCGAACACATTTTCAGTTTTAAGCTATGTGATCAGGATGTCTGAATCAACTATAACTATAAGTGATATTGACCAAGGGAAAGTTCATGTCGTTAAGGAATCTAAGTCAGAGACTGCTGTTCTCCCTAACCCAAATATGGTTCTCTATTTCTTTCAAACTATGTGCTAACAACTTGTCTCTCCTCATGCACCAGCTTTTGTAGATCTGTCCTGGTAGACAGGAGAGAGGTTTTGAATTCTAGTTTAGAAGGGTCTGACAAATGTTCCTTCTCCAATCTTATTAAGCTTTAAGGACAATAGAGACCTTGTCTTTTTTCAGCTGATTTGAAACACATTATCCAACCTCTGCAAATGGCCATGTACGCTTCCCAGATAGGGGCCACAGAAGACACATACATTAAGTTTAATTTGAAGAATTCAATGATTCTCCTTGAATTAATTATTTGAGGGTAGATATTCAGCCATTGCTGTCAAGATGTGAATATGGCTTTGGGAAAGAATGTAGAGAGCAAGGCACATGATCACTATCGATCAGCTCTTTGCTGATGCAGACATTACATTTTGGGGACTGGTTTGTACTGTCTGCTTCTTGGTCCTCTCTAATTCTCAGATATCCTCAGTTAATATTTTTCTGTTGATGATATCTTTCAAAATGGTGATGTCTTTCTCAGACTGTGATGCTTGATTTGGAAACATAACCATGTCTTATTTCAAATTCCGAATTTTTCAGCTCCCACAATCCTATTGAGAATTGCTTCACAGCATTAATGGATTTTTTGGTGGTACCAAGTTTGAAGTGACTTTTCAAATTTTAGAGTTTCATTGTTTGTGTCTTACTCAACATCATTGTGGTCAGATCAGGGTTAATTTTTGCCAGCCACCTAGCTAGCTTTGCTCAAGTTTTTTTTCTGCTAACATTTCAATAATGTTGTGTTCCCATTCATCAGTGTATGCTTAAAGGTTGTCAGCTAAATTAACAAGGGAATTCTCTGTAAAATATGACCGAATGCTACAAAGAAAAATAAGATTGGTCTGGGTTTTACATGTAGTTGCTACTATGCTATTTTAAGCATAGTATGTTACAGGTCACTGCATGTTACTCTTGTAAAATGTTACAAAATTAGAATGCTTAAAATTCTGTAGTGCATTTTTAAGAGTTCTCTTCTTTTTAAAAGACAAAATTGTAATGAAATCTTCTGCGATCCTCCAGAACTTATTAATAATGATTCCCATGTTGGCTTGGGAAAACAGAACATTACTGAAAATGGAACAGTCACTTTTTTAGAGTGGAGCCAGCAGATTTGGCTTGCTAATTTGACTGTATTATGGGTAATGTTGTATGCAACAATATGTACTTCCTGTCACTTGTTGATTATCTGGCATACGTCCACAGAATCTGAGCTACATGAATATCCAAGTGGTTTCCAAGACATTATTAGGTATTCAGAATCCTAAA
This sequence comes from Esox masquinongy, assembly GCA_016801175.1. NCBI lineage: Eukaryota > Metazoa > Chordata > Actinopteri > Esociformes > Esocidae > Esox > Esox masquinongy. Next base: position 4,528 of record JACXGI010000772.1, on the reverse strand, counting down.
TGGCATATCCATGAAGGAGCCTTGTACTATATTGTTGTTTTTCTAAAGACGTTCATTTTCGCTGTCAGTGGGACTCATTATTCCTCTAGAGGAAATCTCTCTGATATGGAATTAGCATTTCAGAAGCTGGTGAAGTTAGTAATCTTGTTAAGCAGCAGCCGTTGGTGGGTAAATGTCCAGGCAGCTGTGGACTGTAGCAGGAAGATACAGTATCCAGAGCTTGGAACTAGAAGGTTCTATTTGCAATTATGTCAAAATGTCATTATTGACATAGCTTTGTTTTGGTCAATGTTCCCTACCTCTATAACACTCCAAATACCCCAAGTCATTTTATTTAAATGACAATTTCACCATAGCTCACCCACTTAAGGTAATATTTACTGATGTTAGCAATGATACATTTGTGTCGTAAAAATACAACATCTGGTCAACATAATCTAAAATTAGCTTTGAATTTAGTCTCCAGAACTGTTCACTTCCGACTGTATTTGTCTATTCATAAAATATTACAAGTTCCAGCATTCATAACGGAAGGTAGATAATGCCTCCATAACAAAATAGCGATCAGAGAACATGCAAAAAAAATGTAGAAGATGAAAATGCACTTTTTAAAACATTGATCATCTTCACGCGGTGTTCTATGCCTGGCTGTAGTAATCACAAGCAAATGCAGAAAAGTGCTCTTTTACGTTTAATTTGCTTGTTGAAGGTATTGAGTTCAACAAGAGCCAGGTGGATTTTTTTGGGGATGGGGGGCCTGGTCAAAAATGGGGAAGGGTTTGGAACTTTTGTTTTGGCTCTGGGGAGTGTTGTGAGTTTTTCACGAGGGCAAGTGGAGGGTAATTTTTTTGGAGGAGGGGGTAATAGCAGTTTTGCAGGTTTTCTCAAGTAAATTTGTTCCATCTTTGCCCTCCCTTATATTATGGCGTTTCCCTACAGTACATTGGAGTGATATTGGAAGAGACGGGGCTGTGTTCACTGTTCACTACTTGTTCACAAGTTTTTATGAACATTGTTAGAAACCAGCCGTTCGTGTAGTGGTGAAATAATGATCGCGGACAGTACCTGGTCGTCAAGGGAGACAGTAATTCAATTATTTATTGCAGCATTTGATAGTCTATTGTTCATGATGTTACAGACACGATACTCGGTCTTACAAACTCGATCTTACAAACTCAATCTCAAAGAAACTTCCGGTCATCCTCTAATTTATAGAGATCACAGTCCAGAATACAAAACACAGAACGGTAAGCCCACTGGCTGATTACTGTCGCGCTTTGACTGAATGTGACTTCCTGTGTACGGATAAACGGATGTTCTGTTATAAACTAAACATAACAAGCATGCATTCATACACTTCTACGACATTCATGTAGAAATATACTATGAAGAAAAAACTACGCTTTCCAACAAGAAGAACATGAATTATGCTAGCTGTCTTTTTGGAATTTCTATCTGCCGAGGACAGAAGCAAAAAATAAAGGCGTTCCAAAATGTGCTGTGTTACGGGTGGGGCAGGGCTGGGCTAGAGCAGGAAGCCTCACCCATTCATACAGTATTTATAGTCTTTAAGATAACAAAGGTTGACCTCTTGTACATTTATCAATACATTTTCCATATAGAAACATCTCTGAAAGACTTCCAGTGGCTTTATCAAACAAGGGAAACGATGACTTAAAAAACTGACTACTATTGAGTTTAGAGTCACATGGAGGCTTCGGAAAACGTTACTTTTCCCTCACTCCTCCTTCAATACACGTTCTGACATACTGGAGTGTGGAAATCCCATTCCTACTGTTTTTCTGGGCATTTATGTGTCAAAAAAACCTACTGACCTACAAATCTCTCAAACATGATAAGAACCACTTAAGGATCCCCCAGGGTGAAACATCCCTTTAAGTTGCTACACATGGGATTTTTGTTGTTTACAGTTTCCTATATAACTTCAGAAAAGGGTGATCATACTGTATTCCCACAGTAGTAGTGGAAGGATGGTTCTTACAGTACAACATACCCCCCAGTGTAGCAATATTCATTAATTGATTTCTCCCCCTACACTATACAGATTATTACAGAGTGGGAGAAGTGGGATATTTGTTTGTTTTGAATTAGGCTATTCTTGTAATTTACCTATCTTCCGCATGGGCGACAAAATCCCATATGTAGCACCTTTCAGTTCAAAAGAATGCAATACAAAAATTGCTGACGACATTCAAACCAATGAGATCCAGAAACTTGTAGGCCAATTACCTCCAAATTATCTTTTTGCAGATGGAACATTGTAGTCCCAAGCTCCTGAAATACAGGAATTTAGCCAATTATCTTGCAGTCTCCGTGTAGAAAGTTAAGTAGCAAACACAATGTATACACTAGGCCGTGTTTATACAGCGTGAAATCTGGAGAATTTTAATGATACAGGAGTTTTAAAACTTAGGCTTCATTAGTGAATAAGATTAGGTACTGAACTGTGACAGCAAAAGAGGTAATTAAACCTAGAGTACAAAAAACTTATTTTTGCAAACATGTCCAAGATAAAACTGGGAAAGCTACTGTACTGTATCTGTTGAAAACATACAGATTAGTTCATACCTGAGAGCTAAAATTATGCCCTAATATTTCTAATCTGTGAATATTCTGCACAAATTGCAGGACCTTGGTTGCCCCCCACCAACAGCCCCCCCCACCAAAAAAAAAAGCCAGCAACAAAAGCTAGGTTCTGATTCACAAATCTACAATATGCTGAAAGGGGCTTCCCAGTCACTTGTTCACTAGCAGCAAACTCAAGGCTTGAACTTATTCAGTAATGGTACTGTATGCTTGGTGCTACTGTACGAAAGCATTTTGATACAAAATAGCACATGAGCACGTATTCATATGAAATACAAAACACAAAACTATCTAGTCAGTTCAATCATCTTTTCACAAACATTATACAGTATAAGTTAGTGCAACTAAATGAGTTCAAATAATTACAAAAGCTGAGCCAGTTTTATATGAACTTTGAAGCATTCATATGGCAGTACATGGGAAATAATGATTTTTTGCTAAGCCTGAATCGGCCCAAATACATTTGTGTAGGTTTATGTTTTGTTTCTTTATGTTGTCTTCAGACAACGTGTTTACAAAAACAAAGTGCTTTATATCTATGCCAATATCCAGGCTCTAGCCTACCGTGGCAAATACCGTATGGGCAAACTTACATCATGGCAGATATTTCATCCTGTTTAGTGTTTCTACCATCCATACTGCCCACCCCTAACTTATTATATTAGATTGACCTCCTTTTATCCAGCCCAGTTTGGGATAACTTTGACAAAAACGATATCCTGAGCAAATGAAAATGTCTTGGGATATTTACAAACATTATTCACAAAAGGTCTTGATGAACTAACTGCCTTTGCATGTTATGCTATAGAGAATATAAAAATATATATTTTTTAAATTCATACACTGAAGAACCCTGTTACATATAAAATGAATGGAGAGTGGTGACCAGTTCATGAATGGACAGGGGGGGGGGCTAAGTCTACAAAAGGGTGAAATACTGTAGGCAGACATTTTGAAAATCTCTGACCAAGGCTACTAGGCTGATACATAAGCTACTTAAATCAGACCCTGTTTCTAGTCCTCTTCCTCTCTCATAACTTGGACAGGGAAAAGAAAAAAAAAAACAGCCAAAGTAAAAAAATATGATTTGAAGTACAACACGATGTCAACGGTTTAATAAAGCAAATTGCTTCAGACTTTATAAGTACTGTAGGCCCCACAAAAATACTGACCTGTGTTTAAAAAATACATTTTAGTTACTTTTCACTTGATTAATGTTTCTTTGTTTTTACTTCAATAATATACAATGCTTACTGCTTGTATAAGTGGCTTTAAACAATTTTGCACAGTACTGCATAATCACTTAATCCATTGTTAACTTACTGATTGTTTTATTGTTTTGTCAGCAGTCCATGCAGATTTTGAAAAGTACAGAAACATATAGAGTATACAGGTGCTGGTCATATAATTAGAATATCATCAAAAAGTTGATTTATTTCAGTAATTCCATTCAAAAAGTGAAACTTGGATATTATATTCATTCATTACACACAGACTGATATATTTCAAATGTTTATTTCATTTAATTGTGATGGTTAAAACTGACAACTAATGAAAATCCCAAATTCAGTATCTCAGAAAATTAGAATATTACTTAAGACCAATACAAAAAGAGGATTTTTAGAAATGTTGGCCAACTGAAAAGTATGAACATGAAAAGTATGAGCATGTACAGCACTCAATACTTAGTTGGGGCTCCTTTTGCCTGAATTACTGCAGCAATGGCCTTCAGCTCTTCTGCATTGTTGGGTCTGGCGTATCGCATCTTCCTCTTCACAATACCCCATAGATTTTCTATAGGGTTAAGGTCAGGCGAGTTTGCTGGCCAATTAAGAACAGGGATACCATGGTCCTTAAACCAGGTACTGGTAGCTTTGGCACTGTGTGCAGGTGCCAAGTCCCGTTGGAAAATGAAATCTGC